>BLKR01005706.1:0-74188 GCA_011170035.1 Teleogryllus occipitalis | reverse complement strand
AGAGACAAGCGGGGGAGAGAGACAAGCGGGGGAGAGAGACAAGCGGGGGAGAGAGACAAGCGGGGGAGAGAGACAAGCGGGGGAGAGAGACAAGCGGGGGAGAGAGACAAGCGGGGGAGAGAGACAAGCGGGGGAGAGAGACAAGCGGGGGAGAGAGACAAGCGGGGGAGAGAGAAGCGGGGGAGAGACAAGCGGGGGAGAGAGACAAGCGGGGGAGAGAGACAAGCGGGGGAGAGAGAAGCGGGGGAGAGACAGTGACAGAGGGAGAGAAAGGGAGTTACGTATGAAGCTTAGATATGGATTAGTTTAAACGTCTCTCTGTTGGTACGTCTGTCAACACCGCGTGCGGCTAAACCATTCAGCGAATTTTCTCCATAAATATAAATTGGTACTGTATCTGCTGGTTTCGCATCCTCTTGATTTTGAAACCGATGTTTTAATTTTGGGTGTACTATACTTGAAGCCTCTGGGACATTTTCAAAAAATGTGGTTCCTTTTTTTCTGATTAAGTTTTGGTGTTGGAGTGTGAAGGGCGTTTAAGAGATTGGGGCAGGGCTATCATTTGTTTAATAGTGTGATTTTTCAAAAATTCTAAATTTTTTGGCGACTTGCGCCTAATGTATATAGAGATATTGACTTTAAGGAAATTGTTCCTGAAGGATAATTTTGAAATATGATGTACAGTTTTTTTGAAAATTTGAGACTTTTTTCCGCAATTTTGCGTGAAATATAGGCAGTTTTAATTTGTTTAAATATTTTGTCAAATACTTCTATCGTTTGTTAATTTTTTTGTTGGATTTGGTTTTGTTGAACATTTAAGATAACTCTGCGGATCTCATGTTCATTAAAACCGAGATTTTCCGAAAACTGAAAAAATTGAAACTTTTCCTTGTTTTCTTAAACCTATAAACTTTTTAAAACTGAATGTGTTCAGGAAAAAAGAGATCTAAATATGTCTATTTTTTTGAAAAAACGAGCAACATATGGCAAAAAATGGCTATTTTTGTTTTCTTTAAACCATGTTTTCTTAGTAACGGCAAATTTTTTTTTATTACATTTGGACATCAGATAGAAGAAAGGACGGCTAACACAATTTTTCTATTATTTCGTATTTCATTGTTTTCTTACGTTCGTGTGTTTTTCATAAGGTAACAAGGAAATCTTTTAGAAATTCTTAAAAACCTATTTGAAATATACGAAATAAATATTGCTGGACTTCAGGAAATATCCGCGTTGCGATTCGGCAGCTTCGTTTTTGTTAATTACATCTCATTATTGTGACATGATTTAGCTGTGTGAGAAGCAGTTATAATTGTCAAATTGGTGTTCACATATTCTTAAAAATATTTCGGTTTCGCACGAAATGTTGTACGAGATATGAGTTTTACAAAAATTATTACCTGTGTCATTTTTCAGAGAAATTTTAATATAAATATATACATACAGTATTACATAACAGTTACTGAAGGGGAGAAAGAATGTGCTGTTTTAGCACCCTTAGTTTTAAATTATAGCGTGTTTTTCTATCAATCATAAAATCCCATGTATTAGCCTTTGTCTAATCGAGCGGTTGATTTTTAGGCACACTTGTTTTTCTTTTAAGAAAAATCCCTTCGATATATGTAATTAGAATTTTTGCCTAGTAGAAAAATCCCCGAGTTTACCGAAATGAAACTACGTTTAATGTTAATAATTCAAAGAGATTGAATACAAGTTGGTAAAACAAGTTTGAAAAACTTTCTTGCGGTAGTGATCACTCTCCAAAACAGTTTTCCTTCCAGCCACCTTTCCAACTCTTCTGTCACCTCTCACCCCCTTTTTAGTTGCTGCCAACGGTTCCCTCTTCTGCTGCAGACAATCTCTGCCTAATCCTGAAGTCTAGACTGAAGGGAAAGAATTCAAAATTATTCAATAGCACATACTGTTAGTTCATCCGCTCTTCCCCTTTGACTGGCTAGTCACATTCACTTTCTGATCTTCGAATCATATCAAGAACTCGTATTGAGTGTTTTAGTGAGGCGCGTTATTTCATATCTTGGCTATCCGGGTGACGCCGCGTTTCGACCATCTTTTCGTGGTCATCCTCAGGGGTGGTCTCGATCAGACCGGAGACCAACCCTCAGGATCTTCAGTTCTTACAGAATACACGTTACCTGAAGAATAAGGATCAAATGCACGCACGTAATAAAAGTAGGAACTTTTAAATTTCAGCAACTGTCCCATATTCATGAAGACTACTGCTTCGCCGAACAGCAAAGAAAGCAACCAATGCAATGGGATGTTTCAATGAATCGAGCGTGGGATGATGCCCCAGCTCACACACGTTGCATGATATAAAAGTTATCTGAAATATTCTTTTTCAAATATCCATTACTGGGTAAATGTAGAGGCAATATTACAACATTTGTCAATTAAATACATGCATTCCTTTTTACCGTTCAATCATTCATTGCTGAATCCCGGACACAGACCTCCAAGACTTGCTTTTTTCACGCAACGGTGGGAAATACCACCAATCACCTGAAAAATATTTAACAAACAGAGTGGGATGTGGATCACGGGATTGGTCAATTAATAAAACTACATTAATTGACCAATCCCGTGATCCACATCCCACAATTTATTAATAGTCGTGAATTCTACAATTTTAACTTAAACAAATGTAGTGGCATTTATTGAAACTTCTATATTAGATATGGTATTAGCATTATTTCGGAGAAACATTGCTGAACAGTTATCATATTAATAAAGATTACCTGGATGACAAATTATGACACAGCCGATCTGGCTGTGCGTTTTCCCTGCTCAGGATTGTCCTCATTTTCACATGTCGCATGAAATGCTAGCTACCTGAAAAACATAGAAACGAATACTTCTTGTAAAACGAATTTTCAATAATATGCCAATGTCTGGTTAAAATTCCTTTACTTCTTGCTGTGTATGCCTTTCAACGCCTTTCCCTCTATGGGGGATTACGCTGTATTTGTTCACATATTACTTGAAGTTTTATCTACCTGGAAAATACAGAAAAGTCATTACTCTAATGCAAGTTTCTCATCAAAGATACATCGAGAAAGACACATTGAAACATTTGCGAGATTCAAAATATTGCTCCTGCTTTGTACTCAAATTATTTTGCAATTTCGAATCTACAACATGATGTCCTCTCTTTGTGGTCTCCCAATAACAGCATATGTAATGGAATGGTACCACCAACTACCTAAAAAAGTAATTAACATATACTTATTAGTGATTAATAATATACGTGAACGTAATAGTATTAGCTAACGTAGGAGAAATATTGGCATATTCTGGAAGAAATAACACTGTATAGCAGTTTTATTTATAAAGATTACCTACAAAATCGTGGATCGTCCAATTTCATCATAGCGTATCAGACTGTGCCTTTTCCATGATTAAAAATTGGGATGGTTCTCCCAATTTTCTCATGTTGCGTCAAAGGCTACTGACACCTGAAAACATTCGAATACTTATTTTTTTAAATAATAGAAAAACTATAATCAGTATTTTTCATATATGAATATAATTTTCTGAATAAATTATGTATATATAAATATTACTGATTGAATTGAAATGAGTAATTTGAGCAATTTCTTAAGAACATAGGCAGCGAATACTTCCAAATTAGTAAACGATGTGATACTATTCCGTCAGTCACCCACCTGCCTCCTTGAATTTCAGCCATTTGGGAGACATGATTCTGCAACTCACATTGTTAAAAAAAGAAGTTGATTAAAAACAGAAAGGCTTAAAATAGTAAAACACATTCATATTTGACTTGATTGTATTGGCTTATTTCCAACTTTTCACATTGATCGTATGGCAGATTCGCTACAATAAAACTACTACAAAAATGTCAAAGTAATCAGTTCCTATACTACCAGTCTGGCATGGCTTCTACCACTCAGATTTGTAGCTTGAAAGAACCTTAAAAAGTAATTAAGAAAACGCACCGTTACTTGATCTCGTTTTTATACAATGTTACAAAAATTTTGAAATTGATTTTTTTTTGTTGATCATTTTATACTATGTAAGTTATATATGAGTTTCACAATGCTCAAACTGCATAATTCCCCGACAAACGCTCTTAATATTTGAAACCATTGAATTGTATGGCCATTTTCCATGAAAGAGTATCCGATGTTAGTAGTAGAATCAATAGTTAGCATTCTTCTATCAGCTAAGTCAAGAGAAATCCTCTTCGTAAAACAAAACAACTTTGAACCAGATAAGATGTCAATTCTTCTGGACTGTGATTAATTCATCTTGGAACTTTGTTGCTTCAACACCTACAACATGCAAAACACATCAAAACTGAATATTCACGTAGTATTTAAATAAAATGATCTAAATAAAATGGGTCAGATTTTAGTTCTCTTCCACACGACTAGAGTTATTTCTGTTCTTTGAAGGAAATGAATCTAATCAATTGGAACACGCTTATAGTTACACAACACACAGAAAACATAGTTATTTAATGCAGGAAATGCTGTATTGTGCATGAATTGTTGCTTCATGGAATTGCCGATGCTAAATTAGGAGAAATGAAAGCAGAAATGAAAGCAGAAATAAATACTTAATTCGAGATTCACGATGCTAAATTAGGAGAAATGAAAGCAGAAATATCTTCAGAAATAAATGCGAAATTAGAATATAATACTAAATTAGAAGATATAAGTCTCGAAATGAAAAGTCAGGCACAAGAATTAAAGAAATTTCGTGGGGAATTACGTGAAGAAATAACGCAGTTAAGGGCGGATACATCAGTGGAGTTTAATAATATTTATATAAAGATAAATTCTTTCAATTGCCAAGTAAATCAATTATAGAAGGATCAACAAGAATCTTTTAATAAGATTAATTCATAAGTCAACATTTTAAAAGACAATGTCGTAGCATTAGAACATTCACAGGAACAACAATGCGAAAAGTTGACAAACGCCGAATCACGTATATGTCATTTAGATAAAATGTCGCGACAATATGGTGATAAAATAGAGAATATAGAAATAAAAATGTTAGACTCAGATAATAAATTAGAACAACAGATACAAGAGGGTTTAAGAAATATTAAAATATTACAAGAATGTGAGTCCGGGCAACAGATAGCAGATATAAAAGGCAAATTGAATGAACTAGAAAATGAAGTAATGACACGTACGCAGGGAAGCGTAGTAACTTCGGCAACATCATTAGTTCTGCCCAGTTATTTGAGATTTCATGGGGATATTAAAGAGCAGCCATGGTCTTTCATTACAAAATTGGAAAGTTATTCTATGATTAATAATGTTCCCGAAAGATTAAAATTGCATGTTGTTGAACAGGTGATGTCAGACAAGGCTCATCACTGGTTGACATCGTTAGTTCCGGAATTATTAAATTATAAAGAATGGAAGGAAAAATATTTAAAAAGATACTGGAACGGAAGCCATAAGTTTGATTTAAAATATAAATTATTGAGTGAAAAGTACAGAAAGGGAACAGAGTCCATGTGTGAGTTTGCGACGCGTAAAATGGCTGCATTTAAAGCTTGCGAAGAAAGGGTGAACATGAATGAGTTAATGAGAATTATTATTCGTCAACTACCAGTTAATATTCAAAATTTATTATGGAATTCTATGCCAGTAGATTCGGAAGATTTGATAGAATGATTGAGTCGCTTTGATCAAACTTTAAATGGAGAATATGATCGTGTAAATAATAATGGATATAGAAATGATATGAATGTAGTGAATAATTATAACCATCAAGGAAATTACGGTTTTGAAGGGAAGAATGAAAGGGGCAACGGTGCGAAGATGGAAAGTAAAAAGACAGGAAATAGTTATCCGCGAAAATTCAAAGAGGATAAAAAACATGAGCATGTAGACATAAACGTGATTGAACAGGGAAACTCCCAGTGTTCGAAATAGATAGGCGGGATATTTCGAACAATGATATTGATGAAGTGATGATTATTACGGCATTGAACAGTATCGAAGTATCAGCAGAAGATTTATTAAGAGAAGATACAGACAAACGGGCGGAAAATAACACGTGTTTTATTTTGAAAGGGGTATTCAAGAATATATCTGTAGTTGTTTTGATTGATACAGGGGCAAATGTTTGTGCGGTATCGGAAAAATTATATGAACGAATAAAGAAAGAAGGGCATGTAATCGAAGAATGACCAACTAGGAAGTTAGATATTCGTACAGCTTATGGGAGGCGCATCGAAACAAGAAGTCGGCAAATTTGGGCGGAGCTTGAAGTCCAAGGAGTAATAATAGTTTCCGGCAACAATTATAAAGAATTTAATTCGTCCAATTATTTTAGGGATTGATGGCCCAAAGATGTGTGATGCCAAAGTTGACGTAGGTAACAGGAGAATATTGTTACGAGGTGACAAAGGGCAACAACGTTGTTTGGGAATCGATGACCAGGAGGGCGAAGAAATGTGTATTTGTGATATTGCGGAACAAGTTGAAGAACTAGGAATCAGTTTCACGTAGCGGCAGAGGGCGCGGTCGACGAAAATGGAGTAGATGCTAGCCAACCAATTGAAGAATTAATTAATAAATATAAAGATGTTTTTGGAAGTTCGAAAGATCCCGTAAAAGGATATCAATTTAAAATCGAGTTGACCGACGATGAACCCTTTAATGTAAAACAATACCCGATCCCCTATGTATTTAAAACAGAAGTACGCAAACAAATAAACACGATGTTTGAAGATGGTATTATAAAAGAATCCATGACACCATACGTAAGCTCGATAGTGATAGATCGCAAGAAAGATAATAAAATTAGATTCTGTATTGATGCCAGGAAACTTAATAGCAAGACCATCGCTCGTCATGAAAAACCGCCAAAATTAGATGAGATGACGCGGGAGATAAAAGGACCGCATGAAATTGAAAAAGTTTTAAGTAAAAATGGCGTAATTTTAAAATATGAAAATGGTCAACAAATGGGGACATATACTTATCGGAATACGAAGCCGTACAAAAGGAACGATACACATGACTAGACAGTCTAATGGAACGAATTAATGTTTGTAAATAGAATTTTGTATATATTAGTGTGTAATGTTTTTCGTTTTTGTTATGTGTATTTTTGTCAGGAATTAGGAGATGAAGGAATTTTAAATTATGTTGTACATAGGATGGAAGCAAATAACGGGCAGGATAGCATAGTTAAATAATGCTCAATGAAATGGTTAATGACAATGTTGGCATAACAAAGATGTAAATAGTTTTAAGGCTGCAAGAACCAAGATATGTGTAGTGTAAAGTGAAGAGTGTTACTTGTGTTATGAAACAACAAGGAAAAGTTAAAGTTGTCTTGTCATTTAGTTAGGTTTGGACAAACAAAATGACGCTTTGGTGGGGGGGAGTTGTGACATACCAATGTCACTGAATATTGTACAATTATTTATTATAAATGGCGTTAATTAAAGAGGATAAATTATGTGAATACGCTAGCATAGCAACGGTAAGCGAGCCCGTCGTCAAGGTCAACATATTCATGCAGTGACAATCGCGGAGGCGGCTAGTTAACGGTCAGCGTACCGGATTGTTTTACCCGAGTTTGCGGGTTCAAACCTGATCGAAGCCGTGGATTTTTAAGGGCGAAAAAATCCTTCGTACGCCTTCCTTCGGAGGGGAAGTAAAGCCGGCTGTCCCATGTTAGTAGATTTACTGCATGTAAAAGATCCTCAAGCCTAAATGAAGCCTCTGAGCAAAATTGAGATCCGCCTGTTTCATCGCCCAAGATAATACCTCCTTTCTCCGCTAGGTGGTGAAAGGAGCGTAACGAAATTTGCGTGGTTAGACGGAAGAGCGGGCCTGATGGCCCGAGTCTCGCCACGTAAAATAAGGCGTTAACTAACTAACTAACTAACTAGTTAATTCTATATAGAATTCTGGGATTGGCCGAAAAAGCAGTGACAGTCGTGAAGACGGCTAGTTCGTTTTGCAAGAAATTTAGAGATTGGCTAGGTACGAAAGTACATCAAATGTTATCTGCAAATAAACAATCGAGATTAAGAACCGAGCTTTGCAGGGCTGAAAGAATACTAGAGACGTTCATTCTGACTGATGCCGTGCTCATCAACGGATCGTGCTCCAATTAATGTTAGGAGTTTTTCTTTGGGGACTTGTAAACATTTACTAGGGAATGGATATTGAGAGAACATCAAAATTGGAACTCTAAGTGTGACAGTGGAACTTAAAATATTTCATGTGAACGAGTTGGAGGGACATTGAGGGCTTGGGCGAAGTTGTCAGTGATTGGACTGGAATGTTAGCAGCAAATAGTTTGTTGATCTGATGAACGGTGATTGAAGTGAGGTTCCGAGAAAAGAAGAGAGAAGATTGTGTCTGAACCTGAGGACGGCGGCGTCGGAGATGGATGAAGATGGCCGAAAAAGGCGCGCGAAGACATGAGGTTGGAACGGTCATGACAAACGTTTGATTTTATATTGGGTAAAGTTAAACAATACCAAAAATTGTGTTAAATTTAATAAATTTCCATTTTCGTGAAATGAATATATGATTTTTCATTGAGCCAATTTTAGCAATAAAGTAGCAAGATAGATAGATACTTGCTTTTCAGATTCCTCGACCGAGTTTGTTTGAGTAGTAAATTGCAGTTTATTTCAAAATGGCGCACCAACTGGGGCTGAATTTCTTTTAAATCAATCAGTTTATTTCAGTGTTAAATGTTTTACATGTAAAACGTTGGGTGTTAGAATATCCAATGTAAAAAATGTAAACGTCAGTTGTGTTTACCAGTTCTAAAAAGTATGCTGTACCAAAACTGTCAGAAGTGACTAGTTTTTCCCCCCAATATTTATACATGTCGTATTCTCTCTCACCTGTCTTTACTTTTCGTGGGAAGTAATGTTTTCGTGCCTGTCAGCTTCTTATATTTTTTCAGAAAAATGTCCAGTTTCTTCAATTTGCAAATATTTCGTGGCAACATAAACAATGCAAGGCCCACTAAAATAGATCTTATTCAAAAGCAATACTACGCCATGAAATACACGCCATGGGTGGAAAAGATGCATGCGTTGAATTTTATTTAATCTGAATTGTTTGTCAATGGAAACGACAAAATATTGAACGTAACATGTGTACAAAATATTGAACGTAACATGTGTATAAAGGGGTATAATTGTACTCATAGTATATAAGAAAACTCGCTCCTATCGTCGCTCGTTTTCTTGAACATACCATTCATGCAATTATCCCCCTCTTTATAAACTCGTTTCGTTAATTACTATTATAGAGGTAAATAAAGGGTGTATAATTAACCACTTCGGGCAATATGTTCGGAAATCAATATGCAATCGTAAGAAATGTCTACATTCTTTCAGAGTATTATCAACATTCTGAAATGAAATGGTTTTCCTTAATATATATTGATGTAAACATTAATTTAATTTACCCACGGAATAAAATTGCTCTATACTTTTTAACAGCAAAACATTTTATCGCGACATTCACTGACGTTCAAATTTGTGGAATTTTAATAAGTCGCGTTATTTTATTTTCTCGTATACGTACGTAAATATTGAGTGATGTACGTAATAAAGAGAAAGTCGTAGAACTGCGGAAAATCTATTTCCATATTTTAATGAAATACGTGTTGGGATCCACCGATACTGAAATGCGTTTCAAAACCTCTATCCAAACAACACTAAAATATTTGTAGAACTTTCTCCAAACTTAATATACTCTTGTCAATCTCGCATGATTGGAAGCACTGTGATATTCAAAATCATTCTTTATCATTTGGGGTACTTTTCATTAAGCCCCTAGGACACTTTAAAATTTTTCTTATAATTGGCTCCAAATTTGCCTTTCAAATTTCGTGTAAGAATGGAGTGAAGTTCACTTATAAAGATGGTATAGATCCGATTTTCACTGTTAACTCCGAATTATCAGAAGTTTTCATTCGACTACGTTTCAAAACAAAATTGAATGAGCGATTTTTTCTTAATACAAAATATATTGCTGAGAATTAGTTCCATTACTAGCGTCATGTACTTTATTTTGGAAATTGCAGTATTTTTGGAGCTTTTCTGTGTAAAGAATGGGCAATAATAAAATCGTTAAAACACGATTTCCTTAAAAACTGCTCCAAATTATTTCTTCAATTGTTTGTAGGACTTGTGATAACTGCACAGTAAGGAAAATGACAAACGCGATTTTTCTATGTTAATTTTTTCAAAATATTTTCTATTCTAATTTTTGTATCTCAAATTTATATTATAATTATCAGCAATTTGTTTAAATTAATCCTTTTCTGAATTCAAGTGCTTTAAATGAATTTCTATACCGTTTTGCGAAAACTCAAAACTTCAATGAGATTGAGCTTCAAATTGCGCATTTTCAGAGACGATCAAACGCCATTTTCTCCAAAAACCGCTTCAATTTTTCTCTGAACGTGTTAATCGGATACTGGTAAATACGATACCAATCACATGATAAACAAATTTGATGCATTTATTTGATTTTCCAATAATTGTAAAAAGGGTTTTTTTACAGGATCAGGACCTAACAATGCGTTAATATTTATGTTATCGGTTATTAGTATACAATATTGCATTTGTGAATAGAAAAGCTTGAATTAATTTACAATAAAGTTTGTCGACAACACAAAGTTTTCTTCGAAATTTATTTGAAAATTGCGCATTTTCATAAACGCCCAAACTAGATTTCCTTAAAAGAGATTTCGGCTCCAATTTTTTCTGTAAAAATTTACACGTATGTGCAGGTTTTACTCTTCAGCAATATTCTTCGTCATATTTTAATTTTTCAGGGATTCTGAAAATTTTCAGAATCGTATCTAATCCCCAAAAATAATAAAAGAACCGTTACAAACGCGAGAGCCCGCACGACTGATTACAGAATACAAATTTTGTAAAGAATTATATGTTTTAGCTTAGATCCGTGATACGTAGCATAGTTTAGGTGCTAGCATAGTTAACGGATGGACTGTTTGCTTTTCGGTACAAGTGCACTAATCTCGAAGGTAAGATTACCCGTAGTTTCGAGAAAGTGATTTGCTTTTTAGTGGGCAAGAAACATTAACTTTGGTAGGTGCTAAACGCACTGTCGCACTGAGACACTTATAATTTCTGCCCTTTTAATTGAAGTGACGTGACGGCCTTTAACTTTTTGAGGAGTTTCCCTCGTACGACGAATTCTCTTCTGAAGAGCGATTTTTTCCTTAGATCAAAAGATTTTTTTTGTTTCTTTGACAGAGGGTAGGAGTTGTAATTAACACTTCTCTCAGGGATGTATTGTGTTACACTATCTTTATATATAATGTACTGAATAGTATTATTAACATTTGAAAAATATTCTAGGCCAATATCGGGAAGACTAAAAGCAATTATCGAAAAGTTGTAATATTTTAATGTAAAGCTACTGTGTAAATATAGGTTGAAAACTGATTGTATAAAGTTTGTTAATAAAATTTATAATCCAGACTTTTGACCATCAGCAATTTAATTTTTTTCCAGCTATTAAAATTTTGCCTTGTCCGTTAATGGAAGTTATGTCTAAGTGGTAATATTTCAAAACAAACATTTCAATATATATTTATAATAAAGACATATTACAAATTCTTAGAAAAGAATTTTTGATTAGCCTGTGTAGCGTTTTCTTATTTTTCTCCCATTCATCTAAACAACGCATGTAGAAGCGAGAAAGACTCTGATTTTGCCTCCTCTTGCACCATGTTTTCAAGAAGATAAGAATATCATTAGACTGACAGCATTCCATTTGGGTGACTATTTATTGTCCATCTATTAAACTACGCTCCTCTCCCCTTAAACTACGCGCATCCTCTCCCCTTAAACTACGCGCATCCTCTCCCCTTAAACTACGCGCATTCTCTCCACTTAAACTACGCGCATTCTCTCCACTTAAACTACGCGCATTCTCTCCACTTAAACTACGCGCATTCTCTCCACTTAAACTACGCGCATTCTCTCCACTTAAACTACGCGCATCCTCTCCACTTAAACTACGCGCATCCTCTCCACTTAAACTACGCGCATTCTCTCCACTTAAACTACGCGCATTCTCTCCACTTAAACTACGCGCATTCTCTCCACTTAAACTACGCGCATTCTCTCCACTTAAACTACGCGCATTCTCTCCACTTAAACTACGCGCATTCTCTCCACTTAAAATTCTCTCCACTTAAAATACGCATTCTCTCCACTTAAAATACGCATTCTACGCAACTACACAAGACTACACATTTCTTTTTAACATGTCAAAAATAATTGTTTTTTGATAAAATGAGGAAAATTAAAGCACTTGTTTTTCACCGAATGTGTCAATGGTTTTGTATAAAATTGTGTAAGTCGAGATATTCTTATTTTAATAAGAAATAAATTATATACATTGAAACAATGCCCACACACAAACTGCTTATAAAATTATTGGGGTATATTTGTAGTCAGTAGAGTGCTTCAGTTTATTTGTCGGATTTCGAGGAATGTTTGTTTTCTTACTTTTATGACGCTCAAAACATGCTAATTATGCGAAAACATTGCTTCCGTTTTGATTACTTAAAACTAAAGCATTGGTAGATTGACAAACAAAAAATGACGTCGACAAATGGACATTATAGAGACTTTTTCGTTTTGTACTAATGAATAAATTGGGTCAGAGTCAGTTCAATAGTGCTTCATTTCTAACTGGTGTAGTTTACCTTTTATTTAAATTCTCTCTTTTCAAAATCAATTCATTGAGGGATATCGTCTCTGCCCAGGAAAAGTGAAACACAAATTGTAAATTTTTTCATTATTTAAAAAATATATTTAGCAAATAGAATATGGTTACTAGTAAATATTCTTTCTTTTGCCGAGAATTAAACGGATACGGTTAGAATAAAACCGTTTTCCGCTCAGATTCACCTCTTTCGTGATTGTCACAGAATGTGGCAGATGAACATTATTACTCTTTGTATTGTCAGAATACACTATAAAATATTTTCAAGAACCGTCGCATGACATTCTGGGTAAATAAAGATGAATGCAGGTAATTTTTCAAAGATTTCACACAAATGAAGGCACAACTTTAAGAAACAAGATCGCAATCCTTTATTTCACAAGTAATGTCATTCGTATAATAATTCTTTTGAACCCAATTCCTTTCAAAGTTCAGAGCAATCATCACCGTCTATAATGTGCTTGCAATAAAAATACGAGTATACATTCCGTTTCAATTAAGAATTATAAATATTTTACTGAATGAAAGAATTTAGAAAGAGCAAATCTTGTTTAACAAATTTTTTCGCAATATCAAAATTATAGCCAATTAACTGTAGCTAAGTGACTAATTATTGTTAGTATTGTAGCAAAACATTTTCGTAAACTTTACTTTAATAAGTAAAGTTGAAGTTCTGATTGGAAACAACTCCGTGAGGTGTTCTACGGTGTGAAGGAATGCCGGCCGTTCTAGAGTTAAATAACCCGTTCTTATTTTTTTATGCGAACGTCATCGCAATTTGAGCTTCGTACTCTCCGACATTTGAGTATCATGACGTGCACGTTTCACTTTAATCATGACGGCCTCTCATAGATCCTTAATGAGTACTGTTTCGTCGTACGGGCCACGTTCGTACGGTCGCCTACAAAACAGTCTCGAAGTTCGTCTCGAACGCTGTGTCCCAGTCTCGCGAAAGGCGGTCACGCGACGCGACGGATCGTTGAAGTAGCCCCTTTGCTCCGCTCCGTCTCTCGATAGGGACTTCATGTGATCTTACGCACTGAGTGATCACACGCCTTTCTACCGGTGCACTGCTGTAGTCAGGTTTTTTAATTTTCTTAACATGTGTAAGCCCCCTTACAACTGAATCAAGAATCTGTACAATGGCATCCGCATAACGAACCTATAAGATATCTAGGCCTTTTCTGAGACACGTCTCAAATCACATCGACAAAGTTATACAAGGAAAAATTAAATTACACCAACTAAAACCAATTATAAATAGATCAGCTACATTACCCGACAATACTGACTGACTTCTATAGAAAATTGTCATACGACCACTATTATTATACGCATGCCGAGTTTGGATCAGCGCTACTAAATCAAACATCAAAAAACTGCAAGTAATCCCAAATCAGTTCCTGCGCACCATCACGAATGCACCATGGTACGTCTCCAATGCACAACTCCTTAAAGAACTCCAGTTAGAACCGATTACCCACCACATTTTTTTATCCACCCACTTCTTCCAAAACATACCAAATATACCCAAACCTACCACGCTAAGACTCTGCCAAAACCCAACTTATAGAACCCGCATTAAAAATATATTTCCTTTCCATACATTCCTAAATGAATTCTCGGATCTGGATCCACAGTAGAGATATTGTACAAAGATACCTCTACCACCCTAGTAGTAATGTAAGTTGTATTTTAAGATTATTTGTAAGATTATTGTAAGTTAATTGTAAGTAGATATAAGCAGCTATAACAAATGTATTGTGTATTAACACTGATCTTTGTATTGTTCTATCCAAAAGGAAATCAATAATAAAAAAAATGTTTAAGATCGTTTTTCAACTGCTAAAGACCTCGATTCGAACCCGCCACACTCCAGGCACCAAGTAGCTTCGGACCTTCAGCCTTAGCGGCCTGGGCTAACCATGCCGGCGTAGTCAGATTTATATTCCGGGATAGCTTGGTTATGTACAATCAAGGCTAAACTGGTGAATGATGAGCAGGGGGGTTTCGACGATGCTGAAGATCCCATTCCTACATTTCATCCTCATTCCCCTCATCATCGTCATTTTTGCTATGCTATCATCTCATCATAATGTGAACTGCTAAGATAATTGAGACGTATGAGGGAAGGGCCTCCAAAATCCAAGAACTAAACCGGCAAAGGTGGCTAGGAGCATCAACTGATGTCCCTGCAGGGCCTCTGATCCGTTCATCCCGATTGTGACAGGATTTTGCAAACTAAGAACTATTAAGTCGCTGTTTGCAGGAGAATTCTAGCGGTACGTATCAATACATCAACTTTATCAACCTGAGATCTAATGAGTTCTGCAACATAATGCATGCACCAGGATACAAGTAGTAATTTCGGATACAACGTCTACAGGGCTTCTGATGCTTTACACATGCACATCGCTGCATCAGTTCCAGAAGGAAGACTTTACTGTGTTTAACTCCATCAGGCCACAAAAAGCCTATTGTATTGGTAACAGTTTTGCGAAATTTGGTGGTTGCATTTGCATGACAAAATTACAAGTTAACAAAATAAATTTATACTTTTAACCGTTCATTAAAGGCATTACAACGTTCCCAACATGATTTTCGTGCACCTACGTTGTTTCGTCCGTCAATACTATGGGACTATCACCAATTTCGAATCAATATATACATTATTTCCGATCAAGAAATGGAATTCATTATTTCCACACACAAATCACGGACAATTCTTATGGAGATTTGTGTGAAATTGTTTCACGTGGATATTTTTACAGAAATTCACGCAGCATTGGATTGATTAATTTACATATACGAATGTCGGCACAAACCATAGCACAACAAAAATCAATTCAAAAGTGAGGTTTCTGGAGCTCAGGACTTTGGCGAGCATGAGATTCAGTCAATAAGAACTGTTTGGGGGTTTGGATATTTCTGTGAAGTGCTTCAGTCTTACACTCACATCAGAGGGATTTTGTCCTTTGACATTTTGAAGTGAAACCAGTATAAGGCGTACTAAAAATATAAAGTGAATTAACAATGTCACAGTTCTATGTTTCTCACGGATTAGAGGATAAAGACAATGCTGGTTCAAATTTAACCAATTGACTCTTAGACCGTATAAATTCCACTTAAGATATTCTTACGCGAAGCGATCTTGCTAACTGCTCTGAAAAGTCGTACTTCCCTATGCCAAATTCTCACTCAGCGTTACCACTGCCCCATAAGGATTAATCCAAACATGCCAGTCCCACATGATTTTACTTCAAATTTTGGGCTCAAAGAGATAATTTACAAACAATGGTGGAGCTTCACGTATGATGCTGAGAAAGAAAAATGTCAATGGCACCTCCTGAGCTAGTGTGTATGGTTTCTGGTGAAGGGTATCAAGGTCAAGGGAGACCTCAAAGATGCGAAGTGGGTGCACGGTATCGTCTGCTAAAATTATATTTTCACAAACCAAACTTTCTTTCTGTTCTCTGCCTTACTCGCACTGAAAATGTACGTACCTGAAGCTATGGATTGCATAGTCGCCTTGCCCATTTATTTGCACTACCGTCGGTATTTATGGACAGACTCATTTCAACGCGATACTTTAGCGCCATTTAGATAGGACGCTACATATAAAAATGTTTGACAAGGCTAATTTGTTTGTTTGGGTGATTCCTTATCAAAAACATACATGAAATATGAAGAATTAAATAAAAAATCTTCCAGGAAAACGGAAAAAATCAGTAATACGTAAAAGTATGTTCTTTGGGGTAAAATATGTAAATATACGTACTTTCGGTCAAAATATGTAAAAATATGTACTAAAAAGTCAACGTTTCCTGGCACTAACCGACATGAAACGTGAATATATCGTTCATTCGACTTGACAGAGTTACGTTAGGAAAATATGTTATTACATAATTATCCGGGCCCTACTTATTACATAATTAAGAATCGAGTACAAATAAAATATTTGCATAATTTTGATGCTATAACAGTTTTGCGTTTTTCTCGAAAAGGAGTAAAATGGACATGTCACGTTTTGAATGTTTGCTCTTCAAGTAGGATATCAATACAAACAAAAATAATATTGCGACATTGAAAACTCGAAGTTTCTATTTTGATTTCTGTCTAGAGAGCTCCTACAAAGGACAGAAAAAACTTTGCGAAAAGGCGCGAAAAATATGGCTTCCGAAAAAAATGATCCCAGTTACTTCCCGAAATATAATATTATTATTACTATTATTATTAATAATAATAATAATAATTTTTTAATTTAGCTGTTATTTTGTAATTTTAAGTTTGATATTTTACATTGTGTTATATTAATTATAGAATGTTGTAAAGGTTAAACAAATCAGTCACCAGGCTTTGATGTTATATCTGTGTGGTAGCTGTTTAATACCAATAATTTGTGGAATAATAATGTAATCGCCTCTTCTAGTTTAGAATAATTTTAAAAAATATACTTCCATTTATACAATCAAAGTGCCAATATCTGAAAATTTGAAGCTAGCAAAAATTATTTTTTCCCATCTACAACAACTTTGCGCAAACCGCATTCCGATTTTTCGAACACTTTCGAAAACATTCGCTGTGGCAAAAGTGGGGGTTTCCTGTATGTGTCACAAAGGAGCTATCTGAAAATTTCAAATATCATCAGATTTAAGATGTACGATTTACCGTTCTTTACATATTACAGTTTCAATTGCTCGGGTATGCAATGACAAGTGTCATACAACAATATTAAACTCTCAAATGCTTCATTGGGCACAAGAGATTCGAATATTATAAGACAAACTATTTTACCGGTTGTCCACTGTGGCAAAAAGTATAGAAGCCATCTAAAACATTAGCATAATTTGTTTCAATAACTCCTGCGTGTTTAACTAGATAAATGTATCTTATATAAATATTAATAACGTATCAACATTAAATTGTCCAACGTTCACACGCAAGTATTTTTTAAATCTCCATGTGCTAATTGCTCCACTCGCGAAAAAATAGAAGCTGGAAGAACAAATATTTCAATTTGACTAATAGTCATCTATTCAAATCACACAATTTTAAATTTCGAGTGTTATAAACATTATGGTAATAACCTCTTAAATTTGTATTGCGCTCCGTAGAAGCGCAACCTTAAATAACGGCAATGGCAATGGCAATGGCAATGGCATGCGCGGAGTGTTTTCACCGATCTACAAACGGAATATTACATAGATTTTATTTCAAAAACATTTCATTGTCCTATTTAATATGTAGGGGATATTTTTCTAATTTTATTTAGGTTCCTGCATATTATCAATACCCATAATATACCGAGTATTTGCGCAACTTAAACAGCCGGTTTCGAAGACCATTCGCTGCCAAGGGCATCAGTGTACAAATAACATGATACAGAGAACTCTCAAAAACGCTACACATTTTCTTCATTCCATTCAATAGGTGGTCTTAAATTTTCTAATTCTGAGGAACTACTTTAATAAATCTGTTGCAAAAGTTAATACAATTTCAACGCTGACATCCATGACCGCTTGTAATTGCTTTTCAGCATCAACAGCCGATTGTCACAAGCCCACACAATGCCAACGAAAGTGTCATTTTTCAAAACAATAAAACTTCTCAAAACTGCATTGTAGACGCAGAGGTAAATATTTTTGGTGTGAACACAATAACAGTTGTTAAAACATTATGGATTCTACCTCAAGTGGTTGTCACTGCTCGAAAAATTTCCAATACTGCATGCAATTCCAGATCAATTGGCAGAAACAATTATATACAATATATATAATTATATAATATATATAATAATACATTTTATATATATATACCCCTTTCAAAATATTCACAAATATGTAATTAAATTTCTTATGATCTATACATTGGATTAGAAATACGTAACAATGTAGCTCCATTACAAAATTTAAAAAAATTAGAAATCTGTAATTCTTATATTAGAAATGGATATTTTAAGACATTTCATTACAAGATCTAGAGTTATCAAACAATACCATTAAGATGAGTTTGATAACCGATCAAGTGCTACACGAATTTTTTTCACAATGTTTATAATTTCTAATACCATAAGAAATCAATATAATTTCTAAGTTCAAATAACACTTATTACGAAATAAATTGTTTCAACAAGTGGGTCATAGATTATTAGAACACTGATCTTTAAAGTTTGACTTTAGACAATTGAAATAGAAAAAAAATATTTCGAATATTATTTTCTACAATCTCTTCAAAACTGCAAAATAGCGCGCATCGTAAGTAACTGTTGGCGGGACTTTTTGCCATGAATTTTTCTTTACATACAAAGAAATCCATTTCATAACGAACTATTTAACGCATTACTTACGGCTTCGAATTACTCTTCTTCAGCGTTCACTTTCAACGTACGTCCAGAACCAATCAGGCGTCCAAGACGGCGTAGACGGAAAATAGGAGGCCGAAGCGAATGTCGACGCCATCAGAGGTGAAAGAGTTACGAGGCGAAAGCCTGCAACATGGCGCCAGCCTCACCTTACGCCGCGCCGGGCTGACAGCAATTGAGCAACAGTTACTTGAACCCACCGTTGAGTACGAAAGCGCTAGTGTAGCAATGGTTGCAAGAACAGTTAATTTGGTTGATATTTCAAAACAAGTCATATCTTTCATTTTACTTCTAAAATGTGAGGTCTCTTTACCAGTTAATGTTTTGTTTTTTCATTACAATTGATTTTTTTACTCGAGGATCTGCAAAATTTCAGTGCAGATACAATTTATTCAAGAAGAAATTCCATATGCCATTGACATCATTGCTGTTATATGAACACTTGTTCAAACTTCATTTACCAGAAGATACATCCATCCAGTAATTGCATTTTGGTATCACTTGTATCACGTGTGAATAAATATTTAGGTTATTCAATATTAAGGGAGCAACTAAGTATTTCAATAATTTGTGCTGTGTGATCAGATATACGAAAATCAATGAATACGAGTAGTTACCGATTTCAATGTTTGTAATGATGTGGTCTATGGTTGAGCTGGAATGGTCATAAAGCGCGTCGGTCCTATTGCTACATCATGAAGAATTAACCTTTTTTTGGCGATCATTTTGTTACTTACGGTCAGCGTCGATGGTCAGATTTCTCAGAAGAACAAGTCTACTGTTGTGGTTTCTTAGAAGTTTAAATAGCAGTGTTTCAAATTGAAGTGGAAAGTCACTTAGACTAGAATTAGGGGCTTTATAGATGCCAATAATTTTTATGCTTCCTATCAATGATCCTGCAAACTTCAAAAGACAATCACAAGAATCATGAAGACCAGATCAATCGCCAATCGCGATGTCCAGATACTCATTAAGACTTCATGAAGATAATATACATTTTAACTACTTCGCGCATTTGCTTATAATTCCAATTCCACATCTCGAAAGATTTGGAAGTATTAGTGAAGAGCTCCCGCACTCGACGAAATCAATACTACGCTCTTTTCTGCAACAAAAATGTCAATTAAAGTTGAAACACTGCCGGTAAGAAAGATTCATATTATCGACGTCAGTGACTGGCAACACGTTAAAGCATTCGTTTTACGATGACATCAGACCACCAAAGGATCACGGAAAGTTCAATTTTTGCGTAAATTAAAGCCACAGGAGGAGCTCTAACCGCACATACTTTCTCGCATTGTTTCTGAATGGGAAATTTTCGAAAATTCAGAGAGTTCAACGAAAATGAGATCCGCGCCATTCTTTTCAGCGTGCCCGAGAGGAAAATTTGAAGAATAAATTTGTAGCGGTCTGTGAGAAAATATTTTTTATATATTCCATGAATTTCAAGCACATATTAACAGAAAACACTCGTTTCTTCAAAAAGTTGTACACGACCTTTTATAAAGAGCTTATTTTTTACTGAGCAATTTGTTTTCGGCAAAAATCTTTTTTTGAATTTTGTTTTGAAATGTTCACATTTTGCAATTTTTGAAAATACGAAGAGTTCACCGAAAATGGGCTAGCAACATTCTCTTTACCGTCCCTTGATACATGCGAGGAGAAAATTTAAAGACAGAAGAGTATAGCCGAATAACAATAAATTTTGAGAAATTCGTGGCTAAAGGAACATCATATATAAAATATTTAACACTAATAAATTAAATGTTTTACGTAAAAAAATTTGATCTTAACATATTACAAATGTCAAAAAATTAATGTTAGGTGTGTTTAGCCTTTATAAAAAGAACGCCAGCAAAGCTGAGTCAGAAGTCTTTTTATCACTTTCCAATATTTATATATGTAGTACACTCTCGCATACCTGTCTTAACTTTTCGTGAGAAGTAATGGTATCGTGGCTTTGTCAGCTTCTAATATTTTATCCGGAATATGCTCAATATGTTCCATTTGCAAACATTTCTTTACCCGGATCAGAATGGTGACCAAGTCTACAATGCAAGGTGCACTAGAATAGGTATTTTTCAGAAGCAATTCGACGTCATAAAATTTATGCCTCAAATAGCAAATATTTGCATGAATTTCTCAAAATTTAAATTACTCTTGAATGGAAACAAACAATATTGAACACAACATGTGGTTAAACGGGTTAAACTGCACTGGTTAAAAAGGAAAATATTCGCTATCGTCGCTCGTTTTCTTGAACATACCATACATGCAATTGTAACCTCTTTTTCCTATCGTTTAGTTAATTACTAAAATTTGCTGCAATGCCAGTAACTAGAATTTTTCGTTTTTGGTGGGGAGGGCGCATGGCCTTGCCTGCGCTCGGAGTTTTCATCTGTATCGGTTGGCGGGCGACCCCGCTCGCCTGTCGACGGGTGCTGGGCAGAGCACGCCCCGGACGATGATTAATCCCAGTTATTTAGCAAACCAAGATTAATTTTATCCGTTATCAATTTATTAGAATAAATGTAATTATTTGTTTCAAGCAGCAAGGATACAATATCGCCCATTTCTAATTCTAATGACATACTGGAGATGGATAGAATTGCAATGAACTCTTATGCTAACTTAAGATCTACTTCAGCAGAAAATAGAAGGTGAATTATTTAAAAAGAACCTAAGAAAACGGCAAATAATTACGGAATGATCTGATGGACAAAATTTTTCGTTGTAATTCATACAAGAGTGTCCAAGTGGGACTAATAAATGGATTTCATTGGAGAACGTGAAGACAAATACAAGCTTGAAGACAATACCGAAAAATGAACATATAAATAGGAAATCAGTACACATACAAATAATACTGTGACATTGAAAACTAAGTTTCAATTTCGATTTCTGCTTGGAGAGCGGAGCGCCAGCAGATAACATTCATTTCGCCTTCCGGAAAACCGTTGCGAAAAGGCGTAGAGGCCTCTAGCAAACGAATCCATTTTTCCTACAGCATCTTTCCGAATAATAATAATAATAATAATAATAATAATAATAATAATAATAATAATAATAGTAATAATTATTAATAATAATTAATAATAAAAATAAATAATAAAAATAAATAATAATAATAATAATAATAATAATAATAATAATAATAATAATAATGTATTCGCCTCTTCCAGTACGTAACAATGCTTTTATATAAAATACTTCCATTTATACAATCAATGTGTCAATATATCCAAAATTGAAAAAGTTAAAAACTAGGAAAATATGTTATTTCCCCTATCTACTACGACTTAGCGCAAATTGCATCCCGATACCTTAAACAGTTACAGAAATATTTGCATTGGCCAACACACGTAGTGCACTTGTCAAAAAAGCACTTGTCACTACACTTGTCAAAAAAGCAACGAACGAAAAATTTCAAATATACCCGTAATTGTATTTAAGATGTACGATTCATCTTTCTTCACACATTTAATTGCTCCTGTACACAATGACACACACACACACACACACATTATATATATAGTATAATACTATCAATATTAAATTCACCAATGCTTCATTGCGCGACGTAATCACAGAGGAATAAAATATTAAAGATGGGCGGATGGCCACCTCTGTGGTAAAAAGTACAAAAGCAATCTGAAAAAAACAAAATTCTCATTATTTGTTTTAATAATATTAATTTCTTAATTTTTAACCAGATAAATGTTTAGTATCTCATTTAAATACTAACAACCGGCCAACACTAAATTGTCGGACGTACACGATTTTTTAATCTTGATTTTTTTTAATCTCAATATGCTGATTGCTCCACTCCTGAAAAAATATAATCTGGAAGAAAAAATATTTCCATTTGATTAATAATGTCACCTCTTCAAACGAGACAATTTTAAATATCGGTTATTCTAAACACTACGATAATAAAATTTTACAGCTGCATTGCGCTTCTTAGAAGCACAACCCGTCAGTGTCAATGCCAATGCGCCGAGGGTTTTTAACCGGTCTGTATACGGAGTATTGAGTAGATTTTATTGTAAAAACATTATATTATTTAACTTGGTGATATTTTTCAATTTTAATTAAATACCTCATGCTTGTTATAAGTATCGTTTATAAACTGAACCCTTGCGCAACTGGCTTTAGCTAGCGTGTTTCAAAGACAAGTCAATGCCAAGGACATTAGTGTACACGCACATCATGATACAGAGAAATGCTCTCAATAATACTACACACTTTCTTCATTCCATTTAACAGGTGAAGTTTGAAATTTTCTAAATGTGAGAAACGAAATTAATCAACCTGTTGCAAAAGCTAATAAACCTTTAAACGTTGGCATCCTTGGTCGCTCAGGATTACTTTTCAACACCAACTGCTGATAGTAACAAACCCAGACAATACCAACGAAACCATACAAGTTGGGTTACCAGCCTTCAATCGTTAAAAATTCAAATGACCGAAAAGTCATTTATCTTTATCTATTAAACCTTCCAAATCTGCACTGTAGACGCACCGGTAAAACTTCTCTTTAATGCAGTCACGAAATAACGATTGCCTAAAACACTTCTGAAGGCATTAAAACAATTCCTCAAGGCATTGAAACCTGCTCGAAAACCCAAATTCTAGCATGCGGTATCTACACACTTCACAGACGCAAACAAATCAAAATACAAAAGAAAATAATTAAATATTGTCATATTTTAATAAAGTGAAAGCTTAGTTCACTTTATTAATAGCAATAATACATGTGAACCTCAATGAATTATTGCACGTTCCACGAAGACGTCCAAAGCAGAGAGGCTTGAGAGTTCTCTACAAGCCCAAATACTTGACATGAAATAGAAGCAGTTTCAAAAAATTCAACTTTGTGACAGATGATTAAACAGAAGGATATATTATTTCAAATCGTAAGAACTTTATGCCTAGTGTACTAAATACAAGATAAAAAACCAACATCTCAACACACAATCCTTATAAAGTATTTTAGTATCCTCGAGTGTGCAGATGTGCTTATGTGCGTATTTCCGTCACTCACGGCTACACCGCTTCCCGTGCACCAGTCGAGACATATGAGGTGTCATTCCACGCGTCTCGTTTTCCTGATGGGGAATTGATGATTTGTTTACCGATCCAGCCAGAACATTCAAAAAAGTCCAGAAAAAATGTTTTTGCGTGTTTTGGCTCTGCGATCTTAGTGAGTAAACCGGGAATTAAACCAACGCCTCCTAAATAAATTTATGTAGGTAGTGTTGATTAAACTCCAGTTCCTAAAGGCATTTTTCGCTCAATACGCCATAATTTTATTTCAAGACGTTGGCAACACTGTTGTTGACATCTTTAAGTAAACAAGTGAAGTTAATTTGAACAAAAGAGTGAATCGCGCGGCATATTTCATTTTAAGTTATTAAAATATTAAAAAGCTATTACCATATTTTTAAAAATAAATTTGCAAAAGCCTACGAACAGTATTGCCTTGGAACTTATTAAATTTGAAGAATTTCAAGTGAATACAGAGAAAAAAACTGCGAGTAATGTTAGAGAATAAATGAAAGTTCGACTTCTAACTTAACGTTCTTAAGTCTACAAATACCTATTTTCAAATGAATGTGACCCAGAACTTATTCCTATTAAACTTAACTAACACCTTATTGACATAAGCAAAATAGTCGGCTTTTAATGTTTTATTAGATCCGCATACAAAACTTAACAGAGCAATTGCAGAAGTGGAAGTAAACCAAATTAGACTGAGTTTGTGGAGTTTTTTGAGTTTTAATCTCTTCAAAAACTAGGGGAGAAAAATATGGAAATGTAAAGCAAATCCGTGGAAGAATCAAATGTAGTTGAAGATTTTGCGACAACTTTTGGAATTAATTGAGAATGATGTTATTTTAGGATTAGAGAATAACCCAAAAGAACAACTTACAAGGTGATCTTTGTGCATTATTGTGCATATTAGCAAACATTGTAAAAGAACGTAGCTGTACAAAACTATTTTCGTATCATGCCTTCCAAGTATTTTTACTGCGATTATAATTTTCAAATTGCAATATTACCAGTTTATATTCCGAATGGAGGTAACAGACGAGGCCATTAGATGTTGGGAATTTTTGAAGGGGAGTGTAACATCATCAGCTACTGCGATTCATTAAGTTCAATGCCAGATACTGTAAGAACATATTTGAACAAAGATACCCATGAAAGAAATGAGTGAAAGAAATTTTCAACTCATGAAAATACTTTTAAAACAGTTTCCGGGTCGGCGACACTACATTCAAATAGTGTGGACGTATTCGCCCATGTTAGCAAATTTTCCAGAGCCGAGGCGTTGAAAGGGTTCCGGAAAATCGGAAACGCAGAATCAACAGTAGCTGCAATAAGAACAAAACACTACATCAAGATTTAACCAGTTATATTTCTGTATAGTTTAAAAATCTAGTCACGAAAATAATTTTCGTTACTGTACTGTAGGGTACAGTATCAGAAAGTATTAAAGGCTTCGAATCATGTCTGTCATGTCATAAAAATGTCTGCGAATTATTTATAAGACTCACTATTTTTAATATTAGTCCTTTGCTCTATCCTAGAAAAGAAAAAAACAATTTGGAACTATTATTCAGAAAATGTTAAAATATTAAGACTTCGTATAAAGTACCCACAAAAATTAAAATATTCATTTCAAACTAGCAGGACCATCCGCAAAAATCGTCCAGATCTATCTGGAAATCCCAATTTTGAAGAAAAAAGTCTGAATGATTTAGGCGCTAGCGTTTACCACAGAGAGGACGACATTTTGTCGTCAACGAATTTTTCGGTATCGGACTCACAAAACGTATTTTTAACTGTACAATGTGTGTGAGGAAAGTAATGTTCTACATATAGGAATAATATTTACCGTTTTTTTTCAATACAAGGACCCCACAAGACGAGTTTTTCTGTTGCAAGATTGCCGATTTTTGCGAAAGCATTAAGACACATTCCCTTTACTCAGTAGCACGTAGTATGCCGAGGAAGTAAAAATGTTGCTTCCTGAAAAGCGAAATTATGGCAATGAATTGCTGTTTTGGGAACCTCTTCAGCAATTGCTTCGAAAATAGCTCGAAAATATTCCTTTAAGTTTCTTGAAACTCGAACATCACAAATTCTTCACATTCAAACCAACATTCACCGCGTGTTCATTTTCACTCTCTTTGCGCACAATGTGGGGTTTTTGAAGAAATGTTAACCATGTCTTCACTAAAAAAACTCCTGCGCGAAATGAAAGAAGCGGTTTGACATTAAAGTATGCCCTAAGTTTAACCGCGCACATTTCAACAACGGAACACGATTGTCCTGGTTCCAGTCTATAGTTCTTCACTTTTGTTCTGATCCCGCGGCGTCGATAGTTGGTTCCTTGTCGGGAGCAGGATAAGGGACAAGACGCACTTTTTTAGTCGAGAAGCATCTTTAAATTTAAGATTATATTCTTAGGTTAATTTTATTTAACCAGGAAAAATTAATGCGTAATTGCGCATCTTGATAGTCTGGAGAAAATTATTGTCTACGATTTGAGGCGAATCATCTCAAATACACACCTGAAGGTTGCACACATCCGGGAAAATTACAGAAAATACAGTTTCATGGTAAAATAACAAGGCATTATATTTCCTCCATGACAGCAAATTTTCACAGTCGTTGCAATAGCTACTAAAAGGCAGTTTCCATTATTGCATGTAATTTCAGATCAAATGTCAGAAATAATGTTTTACCCCTTCAAAATATTCACAAATATATCATTCAACTGAATGGGTGAGTGCAAAAACACTACTAGTCCGAAATTGGTCGTTTTCGTTTGTTTGTGGCTTTACTTTACATAATTTAGTGCAGAAAGCATTAAAGTATATGTTGAGATAGAAAACCGTACACGGTAAGGTCATTTGACTTCTTGAAAATCTTACCAATGTTGGGACTCGAACCTACACAGAGTCACTGCAGTGACATTTGATGCACCTCTCCCGGTTGAAATCTCGAAATTGATCACAGCAATACATCTCTTTCTCTCTATACTACGTATATTGCTCCGTATATACCTACGTGTACGAGAAAGTAAAATGTAAACTATAATATATGAGCTCTACTTAAAGTTTCAACTTTAAGATTGGGGAATCCCTTGTTATATTACTTATGTGCACTCTTACAACAGTACAAGTATTTTTAGGGTACATAGTTAATTTACAAGAAATTTGGTGGGTATATCTTTGAGATGAAAAGCCATACAAGTCCACAGTTTTTGTTTCAATTATATCACATTATTAATAAAGTTTTATCCCAATTATTCCTTAGAACTTATTCGAATGGCTTGGTATAACATTTCTTTAAAACCCGTTTAAATATCAACAGATGTATTGTCACATCCAATCAAAAGTTATGACTTCACTTCTCGGAATTATCTTTCTGAACCGGTACTACTTCCACTCACCATTCAATTTCTTTCAATCTCTTCTATCCATTGCAAGTAAAATAATGTTATTCAGCTAAATATTTAAAAATTAAAATAAAATCTGTAATTCTTATTTTAGAAATAAGTACACTACGATATTTCATTACAAGAATTTGGAGAATTATCAAACTATACCATTTGGATGAGTTTAATAACCAATGAGATACGATACGAACATGTAAACTATGTTTATAATTTCTAATATCATAAGAAGTTAATATAATTTCGAAGTTCAAATAATTCTTATTACGAAATAAATTGTTTCTAGGAGTGGCTCATAGATTATTAAAACACTGATCTCTGTAAGTACATAAAGTTTGACTTTAGAAAATTGAAACGGAGAAAAACGTGTACACTTCGAATATTGTTTGCTACAACCTCCTTAGGAACTGCAAATTTGTGCGCATCGTAAGTAACTGTTGGCGGGACTTTTTGCCATGAATTTTTCTTTACATACAAATAAATCCATTTAATATCGAACTATTTCACGCATTACTTACGGCTTCGAATTACTCTTCTTCAGCGTTCACTTTCAACGTACGTCCAGAACCAATCAGGCGTCCAACAGGGCGTAGAACGAAAATAGGAGGCCGAAGCGAATGTCGACGCCATCAGAGGTGAAAGAGTTACGAGGCGAAAGCCTGCAACATGGCGCCAGCCTCACCTTACGCCGCGCCGGGCTGACAGCAACTGAGCAACAGTTACTTGAACCCACCGTTGAGTACGAAAGCGCTAGTGTAGCAATGGTTGCAAGAACAGTTAATGCCTGGAAACAACGATGGATTAATTAATTACACATCATTTGACCGTTGCATTGATCGTAATATAAGAAATTTGCAATCTGTTCTATCACATCTTTAGTAAATAATCTTTTCATTTCCTGGAAATGCCATTTAGGATATTTTCGATCCAGGTCAATCCGTTGGATCAAAGAGCACTCAACATAGAGTCGCTCTTACATACGAGGATCTCAAATAGAGCTCTGGAAAACATGTCTTTCAATCAACCATATTCCTACCTCGTTTTTCACGTGTTATCTGACGAATGTTTCGAAATTATGTGTTGAAACGCAATGTTTTGAAGCAGTTTTTTACTTCCTCATACAGGAGTACGTAGTATAAAACTATATAATACTGCTGCGAAAAGTGTCGTTTTTCGGCAGAAATATAGTTTTGGGGCTCCCAGATTCCGTGAAAAAGGATTCTTCTTGCTCCTATATCGTATGTAGTATATTACTTTCCCTAATATGTAATGTAGTCAGAACCCACATTTTGTGGTTCCGAAAAAAAACGAAAAGGCGTTTTTTTAGAACGTCCGTCCGTCTGTGAACAACACGAACGCCTACACTGCTAGTAGGATTTTTGCCAGAATGAATATTACCCGATCAATCTGACCTGAATGAATGCCCTGTGATTTTGAAAAGAATTGTTAAATTTTGGGGATATATATCCCCTGGAACATTTTTAACATTTTTTCAAAAACTGTTCCAAATTTCTTCTTAAAATTTATTGAAAGAATGGACAGAAATACCCAAACAAAGATGACGTAATATAGATTTTCACTGTTAATTTTAATTTTTGAAAATGCAAAAGTTTACATTTTTTGAACCCGCCTCTTACATCAACATTATTAATGTAAGGCGTATCTAGCTGCACTCGCAACTTCGTTTGCGTGTAATATTGAATATATTTAAACAGATTAATTAAAAAAGTAGAAATTAAGAGAAATATATTGCTTTTAGAAAACAAAGAAATTGAGCCATTTTTTGACAAACTTTATGTAAAGTATCGCTAAAAATTGGTTTCAAATTCAACCGCGACATCAGCCAGATTAATTGAGGAAGATCAATTTTGGGAATATCCTGCTGTAGCTTAGACGGAAGCATTCTTCACAGACAGATGGATGGAGAGATTGACAGACGTTTTGCCGTAAAACCAATTTTTTGGTATCAAGGACTCACAAAACTTGAGTTCTGACTACATAACGTGTGAGATGAAGAAATTTAGTAAATATAGGAACAAGAATTATACACTTTTTCGATATTAGGTTTCAACAATACGAATTTGTTTGCCTTTGGCCGCAGCGTTACATAACTTTCTCTATACTACGCATGTAATATGCATGGAAGTAAAAAGTCCAGACTGTACAAATTTCCAACAACAAATTGTCCTGTGTGTCAAAATGTTAAGTAATTAATAAAATCCATTTAGCCAAAATGTCCAGTAGTGGTCCTGTATGTTCAAGGACCAATGGCAATGCATATCTTTGTAAATGTAAAGCAACAGGAAGTTTGGGTACTCACGTGTTGGCTGCACATATTAACATAAAACAAATGTTACGCCATAGTGTGATGAGTCGCGTGAACGCATCCGGGTCATGCGGCTGCCAGGGTAGAGCGCCAGACAACGCGACGAGTGGGGGATGTGAGTCCAGATATTCACCTGGATCTTGTACTCGTACACGTGGCCGACCTTAGGTTACGGTGATCAGGATGGATCGCGAGACACTTACCCAGGGAGGGGGCTACTCTGGTTCTGACCAACATGGATTTATGGAATATTAGTTTTAAAAAACGTATGGGAATACTAACGCATTTTTTAAACAGTTATTCATGCACCAATGGCGTAATAAGGGTTCTAATGATCGAGCGGTGACAAAAAGTCCTCGGACTTTTCTGTCGCCCGAGATCATTAGAAGCAGCTGATGCCCGTAGTAGATCCATGATTTTATTTTTTACGGAATTTAATGATTCAGATTTACTTCTTTCATAATTAACTATTTGTTAACTTGACTCAGTTTGTCTTTTCATATTTCCCTCCCATAATTCCCAGCAAGGAGCTGTGAATATAGGGAGATGGCATGGCGATACAAACTTGAAGCCACCTCCGCCACGTTGGTGAGTTCAGAAAGCTTGTTGCATAGACAAACTGCGTGAGAGTGCTCTGTGACTTGTAGCAGTGCTCGTGTTCAGTTGTGTTGTTGGGCATCGTTTATTTAAAATCATTGTTCAGAATATTTAGCTTTTTGTAACAGTTCGTTATGGTTACTTGTGTGGCTAACGGCTGTACAAATCGAAAACCGGAAATTACTTTCCATAAGTGAGTAGCTACTCCGTGTAATTTGGAACATGTACTAACTTTGTAAGTTATTCGTTAATTTTCGTGATTTTTTTCTTGAAGATTGTCTGCAGATCGAAACCGGAGAGCATTGTGGATTAGAGCAGTACGAAGAGACAATTGGCAGCCTAGCAATCACAGCAGGTTATGTTCGGCTCATTTCCAAGAATGTAATTTTGATAGAACTTCTTTATCATATGTACGTTTGCAAGAATTCGCAGTTCCAACAAATTTTCCAGCTTTTCCACCACTAATAGCACAAGCAGATAATCACGTATTGTAGACCTGTAGAAACAGAAGGTATTGGTTTGACATACGTGTTTTGGACTCACCAATATGGCGAACTGGCTTCACTTGCTGAACACGGAATAGGTTGGTAACGGCACCTCCATGTATTCATAGCTTCATGATTCCCTTCATAAGAGAACCCATGTAGCACCATTCAACTGTTTTCACATTTCCCTCGTAACGACGATCCTCTCGGCCCAAGTAAGTTATGCAGGTATATCGAATTCCATATCCAAGGCAATAACAAGCAATAGCTTATCAACAAAAAATTAAATTTATTGTGGACAACTATCACGCACGTAAATTTATTTAGTTCTAGAATATGATCTCCCTCTTCTTCTTCTTCTTCTTCTTTTTCTTCTTCTTCTTCTTCTTTTTCTTCAGTTTCTCCAAATTACATACAATGCAATTTTTTCATTTCAAATCGGTAATCGCATGATGCATTGAAAATGAACAATATGCAATTAGCTAATGCTCAGGTGACAAAAGTTATAGGTCTCTCAATTCAATCAATCCTCAAATGGAATGTACACTAAATTAAGTCCATTATGTTACGTATTCTGAATTCTTTCAAATTTTGCCAGCCTTCATGCAGCTCTTTGCGTGCAATTTGCAAATGTAAATTCCCGCCTGAGATATGGCATAATATTCTGGGGAAGCGCATCCTGTAGTAACCAGACCTTTAGATAGCGAAAGAAAATTATTCGAATCATGAAAAAGTGCCATCCACGTGATGCCCGAAAGCCACTCTTCATTGAGCTAGAAATCTTACCGTTGCCTTGCCTACTTATTCACGAATCAGTATTTTTTTTTATCAAAATTGACTTACTTAACGATAGAAACATATTTTCATGCAATACTGATATTTATAATTACAACACACGTCGTAGAAATCACGTTCATCATTTTAACAAAACAATGATTTACAATTATTATCTAGGCTGTCCGGGATAGCCTAGATAATACAAATTCCGGCCGCTGAAGCCTATGCATTCAATGGTATATGATGCATTAATTTAAATTTGTATTGTATATTTTTTTAAATAGTTCATATGCCTGTAAAAAGTAATGTACTTCAGTTTCCGGGCCAGTGACCTCCAACTCGATGAAGTTTTTGTCCAGTTTCCCTGATCCATTGAGCAAATGCTGAGATTGCCCCTTGTTTTGCTTCTGGTCGTAAATGTAGCTTCACTATCCGCAAGTTTTGTTGAGCTCTCCTTCTGCTTGTAGTGGTAGGAGTAGAGCTGGGGGTGAGTTACTATTTTGTTAGCAATGCAGACAAATCAAATCTGGAGTTCATTTACCGTCGCAAATAAGTTTTCTATAACTCGGAAAGAAATTGTTTAATTATTCAAATGTTTCTAATCTCGCGCTTTTTTACATTTTATTATTATTATTATTATTATTATTATTATTATTATTATTATTATTATTATTATTATTATTATTATTATTTTGTTTGTTTTATTTTTTTGACTTTTATGTATCTTTCAAATTATTTAGAATGTTCTGGAATTCAAGAAAACGTGAGTAGATGATCTTCTCCCCCATACGTCATATGCAGTTGATAGTATTTTTTGCCTTTATAAATGAAATCAATAGTATTCGCTAAAATTTATGAAACACAGAGGGTACATGTTTCTTTTAACTGGGTTTTAATTTGAACAAGGGCATGAATCTAGTGGCTGGTACGATGATGTCTGATTAACTGACGGTAACCTTGCTGGTTTGATGAGACGCTTCGAAACCGTCGGCAGAGGGCTTCTGGTTCCCATACTGGTTATGTGGTTTAAGGAAACAGACGAACTCGGGTGTGAAGGATAGTGGTCCTCTTTTTTCAGATTTTCCCTCTCCATTGCCGCTGGAAAGTCGGGAGTTATGCAATTTGCTGGGATACATAATACTACTGCCGATTAGTCTTCTGCAGTTCTATTGAGGGCTATAACTTAAACATACTATTTATATACTAACTAAATCTAATTTACAACTATTTACAATGGGCCACTTTGGGCCTGATATAGTTTTACAAAAACAATTAATGGTCTTCAATAGTTCTTATTGTTCTATGCTTGTCTTCTTCTTCTTTTCTCATAATACTCGCATTCATTCATAATTTTATATATACATAACTCATTCACTCACAAATACTGACTGACGCCAAGACGGGCAACTGCAAACGGAACTGATGGTGGGGGCTTGCTACGTAACAGAGCGATTCGTCGCAACAGAGAAGTTTTTAAACTGACGATTAGTGAATAGCCACACTGATTGTCCAATATCAGCAGTATCGATTAACTGGATGAACATGACATCAACAAATTTTTGTGTACGTACTTTGGTTATGGTAGACAAACTATTAATTGTAAAAATGGCAATGGTTGGCACTGGACAAGCAATGTTGCAAAAATCTCGAGATGTGCAAGACGTACGTAGACATTCGAGATACCCCGATATTATGAAGTGCAGGCGAAAACAAATGTAAGGTTGAAAACGAGATCCCTGACCATGTAAGGGTAATATTATACAATTTAAAACTTCATGGTGATCGAGCTTAATTTAAAGTTAATTTGATTAATTAAAAATAAATTTGTTTGGTATTCATGAAGGTAAATGTAATAAGTAATGTTATTAAAAATATGCAGTCATCCAAATCGTCATTTATCATTTGCACCATTTTCTTATTCCTTGAACTCGTTTAGAAAATAACTGACATTTTAGGACAATTTTGAACATACTTTATTAAATTATCCTAGACGGTTGGTATTATAGGTCATTTTTTGGGCAAAATATCAGAAGATAAATTTTAAAACATTTTTTGGCGTCAAATTAAATCTCAAGGAAAACTAAAAAGAAACGTCGTAATTGAAATGGAGTTGTCTGCGAGTCACCTCTATTAATGTGTAATACAAATAAAATATATTCTTTTGAATTGTTTCTTATATTTTTGTGTGTTCTAGAGGTATTTTATCTGTTTTATTAGTGTTATATTTTTATATGTTTTAGTGTAGAGAAATCAAGTATTTAAACTAGTAAAGAAATATAAATGAATAACGAAATAAAATAAGAAAAATATCACTTAATTGGTTTTATATTTTCCATTTTTACAACTCTCAAAATATATTTTCTTTATGCTTTCTTACATGTTTCAATCAACATCTACAACATAAACCTTTTGTGAACAAAAATCCACAAAAATAAGAAAGAAATTTGTGCCAAGACATGTCAGAAACAGACACATTACATTAAACAAACTGCACATGCGCACTGCAAATTAAATAGAAGAAAAATCAATACATTGTAAGATAAATGTTATGATGTACAAGAGAAATCCATCACTACATTTCTGACAAAGTTTTCTAGGGCAATAATTGATTAGATAATATAGTATTGAAATGGAATGAAGATTGAAGATGCTATTATCTATTTTCAAAAGGAGAAGGTTCTTGTAAATGCTCCTCCAAGAGCGTGTTTGAAAACTCTTTAATACACTTGTAGTAAGTCAAGCAGCCTAATTGGGCTTAGGATAGCAGAGTTTGACGTGGCTGAAGCCGTGCTTGACGTGTGCTTGGTCAGCGCTGGTCGGCGGGGCGGTCGAGCAGCTCGAGGTCGCCGGCGGCGTGGCTGGGGGGCATGAGGCGGCGGAGCGGGCCCAGCGCGGAGTCGCGCATGCTGGCCGCCATCAGGGAGAAGGTGGAGGCGCCGCGCTGCGGGGGCGCGGGGCGCGGGGGCGGGGACATGGGCGCGGCGGCGGGCGGCGCCAGCGAGTGCGGGGAGGGCGGGGCCGGGGCGGGGCGCTGCCAGTTGAAGAGGTTGTGGCGCAGCGTGCGGCGGTACGTGCGGCGGAAGGACGGCGGCGCGTGGGGGCCCATGGAGGCCGACGCCGCCGCCGCCGTCAGCAGCTCGGCCTGCGCCGGGGAGCCGTCGCCGTGCGACCCCGTGCGCAGCAGCGCCACCTGCGCACGCGCCCACGCCTCAACGGCCTGCCTCGACACAGGGCGCTCGCCCCGGAAGTGTAGGGCACGGGGAGGGGACGGTGATCTTCCTCCGCTGGTGGGCGAGATCCGGCGCCCACCTACCGTCGTCTAGGGAGGTTTCCCTAACCAGGTATCTCCCACCAGGCCTGCCTTTCAAATAGAGAGAGATTACTATAAGAAGGGACCGCTTTGACAGTTGCTCTTTGGCCACTGCTGGCAACAAAATTGCAAGTAACGTCCGTGCACTCGTTTTGTCAGTGCGTTCGTTTAAAGCTAGCTCATTTGTTCATCACTATCTCTTGCCCTGCATCACGTTCGTTTGTTTTCCGACTGGTCAAATTGGTCCCTTTTTAAAGTAACTCCTCTGTAGTCGCGTAGGATCTACGACGGAGGGCCAATTGGAAAGTCAGGCAGCAGGCAATCCACAATCGATGTGGACCTGGCGGGCGAGCATGCAGAACCATGAAGCAGCGGCCGAGAAAGAATAAAAGGAACGAAAGATCTTCTATTTTATTTTTTTATTTTACGTCAAAAAACAGTTAAAACTGCGTATGACGTGCTATGGGGAAAAGTGAATTGTGTGCACATTTTCAAAATTCTGTGATCCCTACACTAAGTCATATACTACTTAAATTTTGAAAAAAAAAGAAAAAAAGAGAGAGAGAGAGAGAGAGAGAGAGAGAGAGAGAGAGAGAGAGAGAAGAAGAAACTCCCATGTAATAAAATCTATTTTCAAGGATAAATAAGCAATAAATTTTGGCTGTTATCCATGTTGTCCTTCGAATAATACTTCCTGCCGCGACAACATGGAAACGATAATTTAAATAATTGTATATCCCACTGAATTCTAGAAGACGTGCACAGATAATGAAGTTACATTTATGTCCAGAAGCAAAACAAGGGGCTATCTCAGTATTTGCTCAATTGATCAAGGAAACTGGACGAAAAACCTGATCGAGATGGGGGTCATTGACCCGCAGGCTGTAGTACAATACTTGTTATAGGTTGTTTATACACATTTATACAGTCCAAATGTCGGTCCAAGAAGGAAATAATTTACATTTTAATTAGCGCGATAGCTTGAATTTGCGTGACTCACTGCTCCTTCCTCAAGTGGCACCTGGCGCATGCGCGCTGCCGAAAGAGAATCAGAAGGAGGGGTTGAAAGAAGTAAACAGAAAGACGTTTATACATGTAAAAATATTATATAAATAGGAAAATATATTTTTAAATGATCGTCCTTTAAGTTTAAATTGATTGGATTGAATGATTTTGAGTTTATTTTGTGTTTCTGACCGCGTTGACTGCGTTGATATTTCTTCCAGTAGTTAAAGTGCGTACTAAATCCCGGGAGGTGGCGGTGTTCCTCCACCTTTGCAACGTGTGATTCGGGGCCCACGGTCGTGGGCGGCGCCCCAGCTGGGACAAGCTCTGAGCTCTCGTCGTGTGTGTTGCTGCAGTGCATGTAAGAGTTAGTTCTACGTAAGGGACGGGGGGTAAGGATGAGGAAAGAAAGATAGCGCGGAGTCTATGTCCCGTGTGTTAAGATAGGGTTCGTGCTTTCGCCCGGTATTGATCAGAGAAAAAAAACAGAAAACTTTCGATCAGAGCATCTGGTCGCTGGAATTCTCCTCCAGACAGCCGTTAAATTCGGCTTAGCTAAATACGAAGCTAGGGTCGAAAATCCGCTTTCGGTCGGGAGTCGAGCGGTAGAGGTGGCTTAGAGCATCAATTGAAGACACTGCAATGCTTCTGATCCGGAGATCCTACGGTTCGAGTCTCGACGGTGAGAGGATTTTCGACAGTCGATAGTCGAATTCAGCGGCTGTCTGAAGTAGAATCTAGTGGCCAGGTGGTTGGATCGGTAATTTTCCATGGTTTCTCCGCTCAACACTAGGCGAATGTCGGACCAGTACCCTAACAAACGGGCCACGGACCGCGCGCAATCTCTTCTTCCTCTTTCTTGTTCTATTCTCACCCCTCACACACACACACACACACACACACACACACACACACACACACACACACACACACAAACATGCACTACACTACTACACATGCCGGGAAACTAACAGGGAATTTAGAGCTTTTCCCAGCTAGGATGGAGCCCAGAGAATGGGAGATATCCTGGGTGGAGAAAAGTACACGCCTCCTGGTAGGTCGGTGCCGGATCTCACCCCCACCCCCCGCAACAGAAGCTGTGTAGGCGCTGCACTCACCTCCCTGCGCAGGCGGCGCACCTGGCGCGCGAGCTCGCGGTGCGCGTGCGCGCTGACGGAGGCGGCGGCGGGCGAGGCGGACAGCGTGAGCTCGGACGGGCGGCGGCTGGAGCGCGGGCTGCCTGCGCTGAGGGGCGACGCGGAGCGCGTGGGCGGCGCGGGCGGCGGGGGCGACATCTCGCCCGCGCTCGTGTCCTCCACCTCGAGGCGCACGCGCACGCCCGCGCCCGCCGCCAGCGGCCGCACGCCCGCGCCCCCCACGCACGGCGCGCACTCGTCGCTGCTCGCGGAGCTCGACGACTCCGACGCGCTGCGGCACAAACAACTTCAAATAATATCACCCACTACGAGGAAGTTTAAATTAAAGAATGCCCTCACACCCATAATGTCGAAGCAGCAAGGGCCCGGCCGTAAATTATGCAGCGCAAATTTGAAGTATTTTGAAGACCCCTTTGCCCCTGTAACGTGTGCGTGAAGCTCCCCCTCTAAATAACTAGGTAACGCTTGCGACGAGACACCTCCTCTCATTTGTAACAAGTAAATTATAAAGCGACAACAATGAGTTATATTAATTTAATTTTGTTATGAATTAAAATTTGTAACTAAAGTCACAATTTGTTGACAAAACGGACTGTAACAAACAATAAGATTGTGGACAATTTTTGAATGAAGGAAACACGTGTAGGTGCGAAAATTTCTGACAACAAAGAATGCCTACACCTTCATTGATAATGCATGGGTCCCAAGTGTACTGTGTCAATTTCGTTGGATTAGAATATACTACAAATCAGTTTTGAATGCTTTCTTCGTAATCTAATAGACTGAATGTATATATCATTGACGAAAGCATATTTACATTTATAGTAACAATTTATACTTTTTTAATTTCATTTACTTGTGCATTTTTCATTTAATTTGTTAATACTTTAATGTTTTAATAGAAGTCTGAATAAAACGAATTATTTCACGAAATGTCGAAAAAATTAAAAACAAATAAATATCAAGAAACGTAACACTTGTTTATAACCCCCTTTCCCAATGTAAGGGAGAGTAACAATGCCTTAAAACCCCTCCCTCCTCTACAGCGTTTGGTCATTGAAGGTGGTGCACACCTCGATGGGTGAAGGATTAGCCTCTGAATCCTCAGTGCTCGCTTTCGATCCCGGGCGAGGTGCGTGGATTTTCGAAGGGCGAAAAATCCAGAGTAGCCATGTGGTGCTTGTGGCACGTAAAAGAACCCTGGCAAAATGACATTCTTCCGACACTGTCGCGCCCAAAGGAGATGTGACAAACACGTGGTTGGGATGCGGGTGCGAAGCGAGAGTCGCACCTGTCGTGGCGGCGCGCGGGGGGCAGCGAGGCGGCGGCGCCGAGCGGGCGCTGCGCCGAGTGCGTGCTGCCGCCGGCGGGCGAGTGCGCCGTGGCGACGGCCGCGTGGAAGGCCGCGTGCGCCTGCGCGCGCCGCCGCCGCCGCCGCTCGCGCTCGCGGTTGCGCAGCGCCAGCGCCGCCAGCGCCTCCAGCAGCGCGCCCGGGATGCGCGGCGCGCCCGCCGACGGGAACAGCGGCTGCAGCGTCAGGCACGTGGCCACGGCGCGGTTCAGCAGGCAGCGCTGGAAGCCCCGCAGCGCGCGCGCGCGCCGCAGCCGCCCCGTCAGCGCCTCCAGGTGCGCCACGAAGTCCGCCTGCTTCAGCGTCATGCGCACCAGGCCCTCCTCCTGCAGCGCCTGCACCACACACGCAAACACACTCTCCGGCACCGGCCTCATTACAACGGCATATGCTCATCAGAGCTTGTCAATCTGTGCGAACGTTAATTACAGCTCAAAGAAAGGCTTTTGTAATGCCCTGCGGCAATACGATCGTAGCGCAAATTCTCGCATTTTCAAAGACCTCCGTCAACGCCTTCAGCTTCTTCTCGTCCATCTGTTTCAGCGCCGTATGTACCAACCTTCCGTGCCTTAAAGGTAATTCTCTTTACTTGGCCATTAACCTCGAAGCGTTCCCACAATTTCCATTATTAAAGGGATACACGAATTCATTAATTTATTAATATTTAAAATTAATTGGCGCTGTGATTAAACGGCTATGTCAATTTTTTAAAAAATTCAACTCTCTAGCCCTCTTTGGAATCGGCCACTGAACACATTTCAGAACCAGACCTCTAAAATTATTATTTTTTCAATATTCAATATTATGCTGCAAAGTTGCTAAAAATATATATCTAAAGAAATCAATGTTTAGTGCATGAATCTTTAAAATGAAAATAAACTTCGAAATGTTGTACACGACGCCATGAGAGCAATTTAGAAGTACAAACTGTTAATTACACAACCACAGACCGGTTGATCTCGTGTGTCTTAACGTTTATTTGATGAATCTAGCTGGCAGACAATTAATTAGGAAATCGCTGTCCATTAGACTGTCCGTCAGGGTGCGGAATCTTGGAAGCGTGCAGGGACAGGCATGTAGTTCAGGACCTCATTGCACCGTCCGACAAACCAAATCTGCCGTGCACGAAGACTAAATACACGAATAATGGACCAACAATGTGTGATGTTTCCCTTAAAAGGGATTAGAAGAATTATCAAAGACGCGTTTAGAAGAGACGCTCTGTCTTCATGACTGAAGCTGGAGAAACTCACGATAAGATTCTGCACGGCGTTTACCTTCCACGTGGCGACTGACAAACGTGCTCGCCATCTGATTCCTGTCGTCACTCAAAACCTGAAACGCACCCGGCAAGTGAGACACTACCAACTATTTCTCGCGCTGTCTGCGAGGATTGTGCATGTCGAGAGAACTGTTCGCCAGCTAGCGTTCATGTAAAGAGCGCTTCATCTGCGCCAGTGAATGGAGCCCTCACCTGAATGTCGCTCACTGCGAGGCCCATCATGAGGTTCATGAGCACAATGGGCGCCAGGATGATGAAGGTGAGGAAGATGATGCGACTGGTGACGAAGAGCCGCATGCCAGTGGGCTGTTTTCGCTCCGTGTCGAAGTGGCTTTCGTTTTTGTACAGGTCCGTGTACTGGAATTCACCGGTCATCATGACGGCGGTGCGGACTATGGCTTTCCATGGAGAGGAGAACTCTGGGGCGCGGCTGTACTGCACCTCGTAGCTAATCGCATAACCCACCACGAGGCAGCTGAACGACAGAATGACCTGAGGGACAACCAGAGCTTCGAGTTATCACACTCGTATACAAAGTGAAACCTGTTTTACACAGTAGGCTAGAACTTCCATACAAGTTCCATACAGTTGGTCCAAAAATGCAAAGGGTGTGCGTAGGTTACAATGCAAAATTTCCAATATTTAAAATTTGTAAATTTTCAATATTTAAAAAATACGCTAAACTACTATTTAAAAAAGTGACATTATCTTTTTTTAAAGAACTAACTTTTTAGATCACATTTCATTTAACAAAAATACCTTACATCAATATTGTACTTTTGCTATGTTAATTTTTTGTTATTATCGAAAATTCAGATTGATATCCATAAATGAGACCAACACCATTTTCTTTACCGTAGTTTGCTACATACAAGGAAAAAAAGGAAGGAAAGGATTTTGGGCAATTTTTGAAAAAATAAAGTTTAAAAATTGCCGGCGTTTCAAGCAAAAATTACTCATATTTTCGAAAAATTTTTCATGATCTTATTTCATGATCTGTTTTTGATGAATAAATTTCATTAACAAAAATATTCTATCGTAAATACTGTATTTGCAAGAAGACACTGAAAAATTTTGAAGTTTTGCAAGTTTCGAAAATTCGCAATTTTCAACGAACATGAATCCGACGCTATTTTAAGTTCTTTACGCTATGAGGGACAAGATTTAATAAAAAACGGACTTCGAACAGACGTTTAGTAAAAAACACATGTGGGTATCAGGGTACCTCAAAACGTATTTCCGTTGAAATCTCGAAATCGATTTTCCACAGCTTTACAATATTTTATACTACTTATATTACTCCGTATACACGTATGTAAATGAGAAAGTAAAAATTGCAAAGCATCATATCATGGCGCAGACGAGTATTGGGTTGTTGCAGAGTTCCGAAGTGCTGTTGTCTAACTTTGCAAATATTGAACGAAAAAATGATGCGTGCTTCATTTTTTCATACTAAAAGTATTCACTCTGCTTTCTTTTATACAAGAGATATTGAATGGAAATTGTATCGAGTAAAACAGTACACTTATGCCGGGACAGTAACGGCCCGCGGACCGCGCGCGACCTTTCCTTCCGCGTCGTACGGTACGAAGGAACTCCCCCCTCGCCCCTTACACCGGCGGTTCCCAAGACCCCTCACATCAGGGGTCGGTTTCGACCCCTTGGGGTGGGTGAAATTATTCAGGGGGTCGATAATGATTAGGACGTCGACTAGGGGTGAATAGTCGAATATGAAACGGCGTACCGTAGGTCCAAAAGTAGGCTGCACCGTGCTTCAAAAATATTTTCTGAAATTTGAATTTTTACTTTCCAAATGTCCGTCAAGTACATTTATCCAATGTATTTGTAAATGAATTGTTAGTTATTAATAAGTCGAAAATGGATGAACACTCACCTTCAACACATTTTTCAGAACCGTCTGAAACATAAGAGCATAATAACCAATGGTGGGAAAACGTCCAAGCAGAAACATCACTTCCACCCACCCCAGAAGGACAGCCAAAGACAGCAGGTGGAGCTCTGCCTCCACAGGCAAAGGTCTGTCTTCTAGAGGCACCTCCTTCGTACCTGTTGAATTTGGATCAACACTCATATTTCTCTTGGACAAGCAGGATCTTTTGCAGCAATCGCTGCCTTTGGAATACTCCGTCGGATTCCCGGTTTCGAAGTCGACGCAGTAGATGTCGCCCACGGCGCCTTCGTACCAGGAGCAGAGGGGCAGCGCGGCCGCCGAGAGCGCGAGGAACACGCAGATGAGGTGCAGCCAGCTCTCCGCTTCCTTGAGGTAGTGGCGCGGCAGCAGGATGATCTGGCCGGCCAGGTACAGGAGCACCACGCACGCGGTCCCCACGAGCGGGTACCACGCGGGAGCGCACGCGAGCATCAGCGGAGGGCCCTACGACAGGTCACGCATCTACAAAGAACTGCGTTTGTGTGTTACAAACCACCAAAGCTACCGCCCCAGTCAGAGCGGAGACAGAAAGTGCACTGACGATATTCTCACAAACTGTTTTCGTAAATATTTCAATGCAAAATATCGAATACTCCGATGGTGCTTCGCAACAAATAATCAACAAGTGCCATTACAACAGCACAGGCTTTCTCGCATTATTTCTAATTATTGCCATTTTTCGAAAATGCAGAGAGATCAACGAAAATTAGAGCTACACATTTCAAAGCGTTATTTACTCTACTCTCCTAAAAAACAGAAGAAATATTGAAAGGTTTTTAATACAACCCAATAAAAATTTACCTTCACATCAAGCAAAAATTCCGCCAAAACCACTCGTATTACTTTCTCGCGCTTACTTCGCAACAAAAAAGTGTTGTAATCGTACGTGGGAAAACGGGGAATTTTCGACAGACAATTTTCGACATTCTCTTATTGTCGGGCTCTACTATCGAAAGAGTGGATTAATCTTGTTCCTAAATAGAAAAAAATTACTTCCTCTAACTTGTGTAGGCAGAATGCATGTTTGTAAAGTTCAATTTTGTTCGGCGTCTTCCTTCAACTACAATATTAAAGATAGATAATTTTTCTTATTGAAATCAGTTTTTAGAGACAGACATTGAAATAAGGTCATGTAAAATGTTTTGAAAATACGAGTAGTTTCGTGAAATTTTGTGTGAAATAAAGGGATATTTTTAATTTTTGTTAACAAATATTTTCTCAAAAATTGCTCCAAATTTTTACTTTCTTTTCTCTTCGTATGCATCAAAGGATGATGCAAGTTTTATTTCCAGCGAACTCACCATATTTTCGAAAATTGCGTAAAAGTTAACATTTCAAAACTACAAACATTAATATAGTGATTTTTCCTTGAAACAAAATCTGCTTTAAAAAATCAGAACTTTTAAAAAGGTCACGTACACCTCTTTTTTTAAAAAAAACAGTCGTTTTGCATAATTTGTGCTTGATATATATAGAACTTTTAAAATCTGTTTCAAAATATACGTTTTCTCAAAAACTGTTTCAAAATTTTCTTCAAATTTTTTCCACGGATAAAACGAGGGACGCTTAAAAGAATGGCGCAGGTCTCATTTTCTTTGAATTCTCTGAATTGTCAACAATTGCAAATTCAGAAATAATGCGAGAAAGTATGTGCTGTAGTAGCACCACTAGTTTCCAGTAATTATACATGAGCGTATTTTAAGATTAGTTTTTAGAACAGATTTCATTAATGAAAAATGTCTATCATTAATATTGTACTTTCACAATGTTAATTTTTATCCCAAATTTTGAAAGTGCCCAATGAATGTTGTTGCAGTACACAAACTGATCCTTTTTCAAGAAATAATCAAGGAACCCTTCTTGTCTCTTTCGATACCAGTAAAACGTTCTGCCTGGAGCGAGCATATTTTTCTCTTTCAAATGTGAGTCTAAAATCAACGCCGATGCCTTTGAGAGGGCAAGATCACGCACCAAATCATTAAGTTCTTCTTGATTAATCAACAGGGAACAATCAACTTGATTAATCAACAATCAACTCTCTTCTTTGGGGAAATTAGTAACGTTCATTTCACTATCACAGCAGTATGAATAACCTGAAGATGATGTAGATGGTAGGTCATGTGGTGGGTTTGGAATAGGAATGTCAGAACTATGTGGTACGGGTCGAATGGCTCACGACTTAAGTAACACATTGCCAACGTTTTGAAATTTATTCAATTGTAAATTTTGCAGAAACTGTGAGCGATGTAAAGAAGCCCAATTCACATATTTAATTAGCTTGCAACACCGACTTATTGTCACACTGCTTTTAATCAAAAGAAGCGCATTGTCGCAGCCCTATGTTTACGTATCACATAGCGCATGCTCATTTGAAATACGAAAAACAGAAAATTTTGTATGTGACAGAAAAAATTGTACGTGACAGAAAAAATATATGTAATCAAGATGAAAAACTGATTGATAATCACCCACTTTCATCAAAAGCGGCAAATCGTCGCAGCCCTGTCTTACTAATTAGAGAAATTTTGCTTTTGTGAAGACGCACTTTGTTAGTCTGAAGCATGTTTGAAATCAACTCTACTTCCTATATTATGTCATCAACGAACGGACATGTACCAGTGTGAATGTGAACTATCCACCTTTTAACAAACCACGATAATTCCCATGTCCATTTACGGATTTATCTTGTCGAGAACGGTCAAGAATGTGTAGTTATTGGTTAATGTACAAAAATGCATCTGCGAAATCGTGTCGATAATTCAAAACTAATACGTTTTTGAAATAAAGTACTGGACACTTTATGACATTATTTTCACACTCAGTTTGTGAAACAAAATTTAATATATTACGTATATGGTTCTTTAATAGTACAGGATGTACTCACAAAGCACCGAGTGAATTTTGCAGTGGATTTGGTTCTCATCAGATCCTTGTGAACAGGGTACGGCAGTATTTAAATACTTGTATTGGAAATAAGTATTTTAAATACATTTTGTATTTAATAATACAAACGCACATATTGCTCTATTGTTTTGTTTTTTCAAAAAATACAAAAATGTAAATTTTTTCGACTTGTCTCTCACGTTGTTAATATTTACATTAGCGGCAATTAGTTCATATTATTGTATGTATGAGTACATGTGCTTCAAATAATGTCTTATAAAGTGTCTCGAAAACTCAACAGTTTTCTGTTAAAATGAGCTCAAAATTCCGCACTTTCAGAAACTCTGAAACGCTATTTTCTCAAAAAGACTCCAAATTTTTTCTTCCTTTTTTTCCAACGAGTAGTGCTAATTACCCTGTTTAAATGACAAAGTTCATTTTGCTGTATTCTTTTGTTTTTTCAAAAATTGCACAAACATATTTTTTTAAATTTCTCTCACGCCGTTAATATGAATATTTAAAACGATTTGTAAACACTATTGAATTTGTGAGTGAAGGTGCTTCAAATGACTTCTAATGATGTTTTTCGAAAACTCAAAACTTTTTTCTGAAAAAGAGCTTTAAATTTAACAATTACAGTAGCATTTTCTTAAAAACTGCTCAACATTTTTCAACGAAAATATCCATATAAAACGAGGTTTTACTCTTCTTTGATATTCTTTGATATTTCGATTCCAGTATGAGAAAACAGAAAAAATGAGAAAATGTCACAAAATGTACTTTCGGCGGCGGATAGATGGCAGCTGGCAAGAGGATGGGGCAAGACCGTAAAGCCAGTCCACACCAAGGAAATTAGTAAACATTACTACGAAAAAGTCTGTACCATTCTCTAGCTACCCTAGTTTTGTTTCTAATATTACTAACAATTATTGTCGTTTTGCATTTTTTTCTTCGTGAAGTTATATTTCCTTCTATGAATGTTGCTAATTTTTTAAATTTAAAATTTATAAATGACTTTTAATTGTTTCGAATGCAATGTACCCTAATTGGCGGACATATATTACCCTTCTTACGGTATCTACTATAACATGAGTCTTTTGTGTTTGAAAATCCTAAACAGTATAATTTTTATTAAGAATTTTTGACTCTATCCTCTAATTGTTCACAAGCGTCACAAATAATTCAATTTTAACTAATATAACAGACGAATCTGGACACGCGTGGTGATTGCAGTTCTCCGTCACAAAGAATGCATTCTATTATAAGCACATTAACGCGTACAACAGATTTTCTTTTCTTGGAGGAAAGGTAAACACGGTGTTGAAAGGTACTATATTTTCCACAAGAGTTTGCAGTTATCACATTGCACCTTCCCTAGAAAAGTGACACAACTGAAAAATCATTTTTGAGTTGTTACTATGACACAGTTGCAGAAAGGATACTTGACCAGTCGGCAAAAATGTGGTTCTATAACTTCACAATATGGCCGGGAGTGGGCGGCTAAATGACTGATCAAGACACTAAAACAAAGGTCCGTTCTTTGGGGTGAATGCTAGAAATAACTGAAAGAGCATTTTGTTGGACTATCGGCGAGGGCGAGTACTGACGTGCGAGACGAGGTCGTAGGCGTAGTAGGAGAGCGACAGCACGAAGGCCACGTGCACAGCGGTGAAGAGCAGGAAGAGCACGAGCAGGCGGCGCCACTTGAGGTGCACGAACAGCTGCAGCAGCGGGTGCTGGAACAGCAGCCCCAGCGGCCGCGGCGGCATCGCCTCCATGAAGGCGCGCGTCACCTGCATCTGCGCCAGCGGGCCGTGCGGGCACAGCGGGCCCAGGTCCACGTAGATCTGCAAGACACCGCAACTACTCTAGCGGACGGCTGCTCACTTTCTCCTGTTTTTTTTTTATCTACGCCAGGCGAATGCCGGAGCAGTACTCTAACAAACGGGACACGGACCGCGCGCGATTTTTCCTTCTTCCTTGTCATATTCTCGCTCTTTGATTACACACTCATACACTTTCATGCCCTACTACACACGTCGGGAGATCAGTAGGGAGCTTGTCTCGGTTGGGGCTGTACCACACGGGTTGGGGAAAATCGCGCAAGTTGACTTATAGATCAGTGTTGGATCTCGGCACCCAGCGGGAGATCACCGCCGCCTCCCGCGTTAAAAACATGCATAACACTCACAGAACTAATGACCTTAGCAGTTCAAGCACCTAGTATCAATAATCGCTCAATGAATAAACCGCGAAATTCGGCGCCGACCTCCCCGTCGGCTTGTAGCTTTTTCCCCAGCCAGCAATTTCCCACCAGTGGGGCACCCTCTCCCCGACCAGGACAAGCTCTAAGATCCTGACTAGTCCCCCAACATGTATGGTACTGTAATGCACGTAAGTGTGTGTGTCTAAGTAAGGGGTGAGGATAAACAAGGTAGGGGAAAGAAAGATCGCGCGCGGTCCGTGGTCCGTTTGATAGTATTTCCTCCGGCATTCGCCTAGCATTGATCCGATAAACCACACAAAAGTACCGATTAGAGCAGCCGACCGCCAGAATTCTCCTCCAGACAGCGGCTGAATTCGACCAAGTTTTGTAGCTAGCGTCGAAAATCTTGTGACCGTCGGGACTCAAACCCTAGGACCTCCCGATTGGAGTCATGCAGTGATATCAACTGATGTCCTGAGCCAGGGCTTGATTTCGGGCGGAACGCGAGGGCACGGCGTTCCGGCATTTCGGGAATAATTATTAAATGATTTTATAAATATGCATAACTAATTCTATTAAATTAATAATTAATTTGGGGACGTAAACGAAGCGTAAGCCGGAGCCTGCGCGAAGCCTGACCTTGAAGTCGCGGTCGTTGACGGAGGAGCCGTTGGCGCGCACGCAGCTGTCGAGCAGCGAGCTGAGGAAGACGGCGGGGCGCGGGATGCCCTCGAGCAGCGCCTCCAGCGCCGAGGCGCCCGACGCCGTGCGCGCCGCCAGGTCGCCCCCGTGCGCCAGCAGCAGCGTCACCACGGCGCGCGACCCCGCGAACGCCGCCTTGTGCAGCGCCGTGCGCCCGCCCTGCCACACGCACGCCAAGTGCCACCACCAATCAATCCAAGTGTAGTCGAATGGCTTGCTGTCACGGAAGGTAAACAATTCGGGACACCGCGGTTTCCCGGATGGGCGACCGTCTGAGAACCCCGGTTATTAACGGCGCCGATCCCCTGGCCGAGGGGATAAAAGGCATCGACTGATTGCGACGTTACGAGACACATGACAAACTTAATGGAGGATTACTCCACTGCACCAACGCTCAACGCCCAAAAAAGGCTAAAGTGGCGTGTTACGTATAAGTTGCAAAATTTAAAAAGAAATAAAATTATGAAAAAAGGTCTGACGTGAACACATATATTTCCATCAGGAAAACAGAACGTTATATATATATATATATATATATATATATATATATATATATATTGTAGCGATTAAAAAGAATACAAAAGATACTTTAACACTTTCAAACTTAAGATTTTTGAGTTAGGAGGTTGCACAGGATCATGATTTAAGAAGTTACATTAAAAGTCAATTCAAACTGGAGGAAAAAAACTCTGCCGCTGTTCAGTTCAGCCATAGATAATCGAAATCTGTCCAAGTGTTGGATAACTCAAACAGTCGCCCAACAAGATGTAGGCCTACATTTTAGTGAAGGCAAGAAATCCACAATCATGGAATATTTCGACGTTACAAGGTTCACCGTGTTGCGTTCGAAATGAAAACGGAAATGATAAGCACTTTATGAGTAGAAGTATAAATTTATCAAGATATCCAAATTCCACACAATAAATTAACGGCATACTGTTGGAAGAATATCTTGTAATGGGCATTGTCAGTGATAATGACTGATTGAAAATCAAGATGTGAAGGTTTCTTAAGAATAACATTATGGCAAGGAAAGAAATGATCGCAATTCCTTACGCCAGGGTATTTATCAACTAATTGGAAATATCAAATACTTCGGAAATTCTAGAAATTTAAAACATCGAGGAATTCGAGATGTGAAGAAATCAGCATTGTAAGTAAAGTGAAATAAAAGTAAGAATTCCAAATGCCAATGAATGTGGTGCATCGTATCAAGGGGTCAATACATCAAGAGATTTATCACAATGCCGACGTCCTTAGCCGAATTGCTTAACTACGCTCCGTGAAGTATCGGATGTTGAGCAATTCGTCACACCACAAATTTCAGGATGGGTGACAGAGTGGGAACTTCTATTATAAACGGCGCCGAGCCCCTGGCCAGAATAAGAGGCAATGACTGACTGGTGCAAAAGACGCTCTTATTAGCCTAACCTGGTCTGGCATGTTGACGATGGCGTCGCCGCCGCTGCCAAGCCGCTGGCCATAATAAAAGGCAAGAACTGACTGGTGCAAAAGACGCTCTTATTAGCCTGACCTGGTCTGGCATGTTGACGATGGCGTCGCCGCCGCTGCCAAGCCGCTGGCCATAATAAAAGGCAAGGACTGACTGGTGCAAAAGACGCTCTTATTAGCCTGACCTGGTCTGGCATGTTGACGAAGGCGTCGCCGCCGCTGCCAAGCCGCTGGCCATAATAAAAGGCAAGGACTGACTGGTGCAAAAGACGCTCTTATTAGCCTGACCTGGTCTGGCATGTTGACGATGGCGTCGCCGCCGCTGCCAAGCCGCTGGCCATAATAAAAGGCAAGGACTGACTGGTGCAAAAGACGCTATTATTAGCCTGACCTGGTCTGGCATGTTGACGATGGCGTCGCCGCCGCTGCCAAGCCGCTGGCCATAATAAAAGGCAAGGACTGACTGGTGCAAAAGACGCTCTTATTAGCCTGACCTGGTCTGGCATGTTGACGGTGGCGTCGCCGCGCTGCCAAGCCGCTGGCCATAATAAAAGGCAAGGACTGACTGGTGCAAAAGACGCTCTTATTAGCCTGACCTGGTCTGGCATGTTGACGATGGCGTCGCCGCCGCTGCCAAGCCGCTGGCCATAATAAAAGGCAAGGACTGACTGGTGCAAAAGACGCTCTTATTAGCCTGACCTGGTCTGGCATGTTGACGATGGCGTCGCCGGCGCTGCCAGCCGCTGGCCATAATAAAAGGCAAGGACTGACTGGTGCAAAAGACGCTCTTATTAGCCTGACCTGGTCTGGCATGTTGACGATGGCGTCGCCGCCGCTGCCAAGCCGCTGGCCATAATAAAAGGCAAGAACTGACTGGTGCAAAAGACGCTATTATTAGCCTGACCTGGTCTGGCATGTTGACGATGGCGTCGCCGGCGCTGCCGAGCCGCTGGCCATAATGAGAGGCAAGGACTGACTGGTGCAAAAGACGCTCTTATTAGCCTGACCTGGTCTGGCATGTTGACGGTGGCGTCGCCTGCGCTGCCAAGCCGCTGGCCATAATAAGAGGCAAGGACTGACTGGTGCAAAAGACGCTCTTATTAGCCTGACCTGGTCTGGCATGTTGACGGTGGCGTCGCCTGCGCTGCCAAGCCGCTGGCCATAATAAAAGGCAAGGACTGACTGGTGCAAAAGACGCTCTTATTAGCCTGACCTGGTCTGGCATGTTGACGATGGCGTCGCCGCCGCTGCCAAGCCGCTGGCCATAATAAAAGGCAAGGAACTGACTGGTGCAAAAGACGCTATTATTAGCCTGACCTGGTCTGGCATGTTGACGATGGCGTCGCCGGCGCTGCCGAGCCGCTGGCCATAATGAGAGGCAAGGACTGACTGGTGCAAAAGACGCTCTTATTAGCCTGACCTGGTCTGGCATGTTGACGGTGGCGTCGCCTGCGCTGCCAAGACGCTGGCCATAATAAGAGGCAAGGACTGACTGGTGCAAAAGACGCTCTTATTAGCCTGACCTGGTCTGGCATGTTGACGGTGGCGTCGCCTGCGCTGCCAAGCCGCTGGCCATAATAAAAGGCAAGGACTGACTGGTGCAAAAGACGCTCTTATTAGCCTGACCTGGTCTGGCATGTTGACGATGGCGTCGCCGCCGCTGCCAAGCCGCTGGCCATAATAAAAGGCAAGGAATGACTGGTGCAAAAGACGCTCTTATTAGCCTGACCTGGTCTGGCATGTTGACGATGGCGTCGCCGCCGCTGCCAAGCCGCTGGCCATAATAAAAGGCAAGAACTGACTGGTGCAAAAGACGCTCTTATTAGCCTGACTGGTCTGGCATGTTGACGACAAGCGTCGCCGCCGCTGCCAAGCCGCTGGCCATAATAAAGGCAAGGCTGACTGGTGCAAAAGACGATCTTATTAGCCTGACCTGGTCATGCTGACGATAGCGTCGCCGCCGCTGCCAAGCCGCTGGCCATAATAAAAGGCAAGGAATGACTGGTGCAAAAGACGCTCTTATTAGCCTGACCTGGTCTGGCATGTTGACGATGGCGTCGCCGCCGCTGCCAAGCCGCTGGCCATAATAAAAGGCAAGGACTGACTGGTGCAAAAGACGCTATTATTAGCCTGACCTGGTCTGGCATGTTGACGGTGGCGTCGCCGGCGCTGCCGAGCCGCTGGCCATAATAAGAGGCAAGGACTGACTGGTGCAAAAGACGCTCTTATTAGCCTGACCTGGTCTGGCATGTTGACGATGGCGTCGCCGCCGCTGCCAAGCCGCTGGCCATAATAAGAGGCAAGGACTGACTGGTGCAAAAGACGCTATTATTAGCCTGACCTGGTCTGGCATGTTGACGATGGCGTCGCCGCCGCTGCCGAGCCGCTGGCCATAATAAAAGGCAAGGACTGACTGGTGCAAAAGACGCTATTATTAGCCTGACCTGGTCTGGCATGTTGACGATGGCGTCGCCGCCGCTGCCAAGCCGCTGGCCATAATAAAAGGCAAGGACTGACTGGTGCAAAAGACGCTCTTATTAGCCTGACCTGGTCTGGCATGTTGACGATGGCGTCGCCGCCGCTGCCAAGCCGCTGGCCATAATAAAAGGCAAGGACTGACTGGTGCAAAAGACGCTATTATTAGCCTGACCTGGTCGGGCATGTTGACGATGGCGTCACCGGCGCTGCCGAGCCGCTGGCCATAATAAGAGGCAAGGACTGACTGGTGCAAAAGACGCTCTTATTAGCCTGACCTGGTCTGGCATGTTGACGATGGCGTCGCCAGCGCTGGCGAGCCGCTGGCCATAATAAAAGGCAAGGACTGACTGGTGCAAAAGACGCTCTTATTAGCCTGACCTGGTCTGGCATGTTGACGATGGCGTCGCCGCCGCTGCCAAGCCGCTGGCCATAATAAAAGGCAAGGACTGAGTGGTGCAAAAGACGCTATTATTAGCCTGACCTGGTCTGGCATGTTGACGATGGCGTCGCCGGCGCTGCCGAGCCGCTGGCCATAATAAGAGGCAAGGACTGATTGGTGCAAAAGACGCTATTATTAGCCTGACCTTGTCTGGCATGTTGACGGTGGCGTCGCCGCCGCTGCCAAGCCGCTGGCCATAATAAAAGGCAAGGACTGACTGGTGCAAAAGACGCTCTTATTAGCCTGACCTGGTCTGGCATGTTGACGATGGCGTCGCCGCCGCTGCCAAGCCGCTGGCCATAATAAAAGGCAAGGACTGACTGGTGCAAAAGACGCTCTTATTAGCCTGACCTGGTCTGGCATGTTGACGATGGCGTCGCCGCCGCTGCCAAGCCGCTGGCCATAATAAAAGGCAAGAACTGACTGGTGCAAAAGACGCTATTATTAGCCTGACCTGGTCTGGCATGTTGACGATGGCGTCGCCGGCGCTGCCGAGCCGCTGGCCATAATGAGAGGCAAGGACTGACTGGTGCAAAAGACGCTCTTATTAGCCTGACCTGGTCTGGCATGTTGACGGTGGCGTCGCCTGCGCTGCCAAGCCGCTGGCCATAATAAGAGGCAAGGACTGACTGGTGCAAAAGACGCTCTTATTAGCCTGACCTGGTCTGGCATGTTGACGGTGGCGTCGCCGCCGCTGCCAAGCCGCTGGCCATAATAAAAGGCAAGGACTGACTGGTGCAAAAGACGCTCTTATTAGCCTGACCTGGTCTGGCATGTTGACGATGGCGTCGCCGCCGCTGCCAAGCCGCTGGCCATAATAAAAGGCAAGGAATGACTGGTGCAAAAGACGCTCTTATTAGCCTGACCTGGTCTGGCATGTTGACGATGGCGTCGCCGCCGCTGCCAAGCCGCTGGCCATAATAAAAGGCAAGGACTGACTGGTGCAAAAGACGCTCTTATTAGCCTGACCTGGTCTGGCATGCTGACGATGGCGTCGCCGCCGCTGCCAAGCCGCTGGCCATAATAAAAGGCAAGGACTGACTGGTGCAAAAGACGCTCTTATTAGCCTGACCTGGTCTGGCATGTTGACGATGGCGTCGCCGCCGCTGCCAAGCCGCTGGCCATAATAAAAGGCAAGGACTGACTGGTGCAAAAGACGCTCTTATTAGCCTGACCTGGTCTGGCATGTTGACGATGGCGTCGCCGCCGCTGCCAAGCCGCTGGCCATAATAAAAGGCAAGGACTGACTGGTGCAAAAGACGCTCTTATTAGCCTGACCTGGTCTGGCATGTTGACGATGGCGTCGCCGGCGCTGCCGAGCCGCTGGCCATAATAAGAGGCAAGGACTGACTGGTGCAAAAGACGCTCTTATTAGCCTGACCTGGTCTGGCATGTTGACGGTGGCGTCGCCGCCGCTGCCAAGCCGCTGGCCATAATAAAAGGCAAGGACTGACTGGTGCAAAAGACGCTCTTATTAGCCTGACCTGGTCTGGCATGTTGACGATGGCGTCGCCGCCGCTGCCAAGCCGCTGGCCATAATAAAAGGCAAGGACTGACTGGTGCAAAAGACGCTCTTATTAGCCTGACCTGGTCTGGCATGTTGACGATGGCGTCGCCGCCGCTGCCAAGCCGCTGGCCATAATAAAAGGCAAGGACTGACTGGTGCAAAAGACGCTCTTATTAGCCTGACCTGGTCTGGCATGTTGACGATGGCGTCGCCGCCGCTGCCAAGCCGCTGGCCATAATAAAAGGCAAGGACTGACTGGTGCAAAAGACGCTATTATTAGCCTGACCTGGTCTGGCATGTTGACGATGGCGTCGCCGGCGCTGCCGAGCCGCTGGCCATAATAAGAGGCAAGGACTGACTGGTGCAAAAGACGCTCTTATTAGCCTGACCTGGTCTGGCATGTTGACGATGGCGTCGCCGGCGCTGCCGAGCCGCTGGCCATAATAAGAGGCAAGGACTGACTGTTGCAAAAGACGCTCTTATTAGCCTGACCTGGTCTGGCATGTTCACGGTGGCGTCGCCGCCGCTGCCAAGCCGCTGGCCATAATAAAAGGCAAGGACTGACTGGTGCAAAAGACGCTCTTATTAGCCTGACCTGGTCTGGCATGTTGACGATGGCGTCGCCGGCGCTGCCAAGCCGCTGGCCATAATAAAAGGCAAGGAGTGACTGGTGCAAAAGACGCTCTTATTAGCCTGACCTGGTCTGGCATGTTGACGATGGCGTCGCCGCCGCTGCCAAGCCGCTGGCCATAATAAAAGGCAAGGACTGACTGGTGCAAGAGACGCTCTTATTAGCCTGACCTGGTTTGGCATGTTGACGATGGCGTCGCCGGCGCTGCCGAGCCGCTGGCCATAATAAGAGGCAAGGACTGACTGTTGCAAAAGACGCTCTTATTAGCCTGACCTGGTCTGGCATGTTCACGGTGGCGTCGCCGGCGCTGCCAAGCCGCTGGCCATAATAAAAGGCAAGGACTGACTGGTGCAAAAGACGCTATTATTAGCCTGACCTGGTCTGGCATGTTGACGGTGGCGTCGCCGGCGCTGCCGAGCCGCTGGCCATAATAAGAGGCAAGGACTGACTGGTGCAAAAGACGCTCTTATTAGCCTGACCTGGTCTGGCATGTTGATGATGGCGTCGCCGGCGCTGCCGAGCCGCTGGCCACAATAAAAGGCAAGGACTGACTGGTGCAAAAGACGCTCTTATTAGCCTGACCTGGTCTGGCATGTTGACGGTGGCGTCGCCGGCGCTGCCAAGCCGCTTGCCATAATAAAAGTCAAGGACTGACTGGTGCAAAAGACGCTCTTATTAGCCTGACCTGGTCTGTCATGTTGACGATGGCGTCGCCGGCGCTGCCGAGCCGCTGGCCATAATAAAAGGCAAGGACTGACTGGTGCAAAAGACGCTATTATTAGCCTGACCTGGTCTGGCATGTTGACGATGGCGTCGCCGGCGCTGTCGATGAGCAGGCGCACGACGGCGAGCGCGCCGGCGCCGGCGGCCTCGTGCAGCGGGGTGGCGCCGCCGCCGCCGCCCGTGGCCGCGGCGCCCGCCTCCGCGCCGGCCTTGAGCAGCGCTGCCGCCGCCGCCGTGGAGCGCAGCTGCGCCGCGTGGTGCAGCGCCGTGGCGCCCGTGTCGGGGTGGCGGCGCCGCGCGTCGGCGCCCGCGCCCGTCAGCAGCGCCACCACGCGCTCGTAGCGCTGCAGCTGCCCGCCCGCCGCATCGGCGGTGGTCAACCCCGCGCCAGCCAGCAGCAGCGGCGACAGCCCGCGCTCGTCCTCCGCGTCCACGCTCGCGCCGGCGCCCAGCAGCAGCGACACCACCTGCGCCGGGGCAAACGCCGCCCGCTTCAGGGAACAGCCCCGATGCATCGAGCAAGCGGACGGCAAGACTCGTCAACGGCCTCGCCTGAGGAACGCCTCCCAACGGGCCAGAGCGCCACGGACACTGCGAGTCAATCCACAGCTGTGGCGAGCAGACATCAAATGTAGTGCAGAGGGAGTGAATGAGTTGAATCAATGGTAATGTATATAATGTTAAACAAGAATGAATAAGCTTTCTTTTTCGCCTCTACAAATCATTATGACATTTTCAAAACCATTTACAGCCTCAAATCAAACGCCTCAGAGACAGATAAAATCAATGTCAAATTACTAAAACTCAGTGCCGAAGTTATAAATCCCATTGTAACTGAGATAATCAACTTTTCTCTAATAAGTAAAACGTATCGAAACTTTTGGAAAACCGCTATTGTCCAGCCTCTTCCTAAAACTAACATAAATCCTCCAGAACACCGACCAATAAGTATTCTGCCTACAATCTCACACGTTCTAGAAAAAATTACAAATTACAAATTACAAAAGATATTTGACGCCAGTTGACGGGTTGATTATTTATTGCGAGCGGTGTAGGGTTGGGCTAAAAGCACAGTACCTCCGGGAAGTTTCCCTTGGCGGCGAGGTGCAGCGGCGTGCGGCCCCAGCACTCGGGCAGCGGCAGGCCGTCGCCCGCCACCACGTCGAGGCTGTCTGCGCTGCCGCGCCAGTCGCAGGGCGGCGGCGCCTTGGCGCGCAGCGTGTCCACGCGGAAGCGCGCGTCGGGGTCGGCACCGGCCGCCAGCAGCGCGCGCGCCGCCGCCGCGCCGCCCACCGCCGCCGCGTGGTGCAGCGGCGTGCGCCCCAGCTTGTCCTGCGCCCCCGCGCGCGCGCCGCGCCTGCGCAACGCCCGCCACACACACACACACACACCTCACCAATTGCGTGCGCCTTCACTTTAAACATATCAAGGATTTGCTTACAAAAACGCGGATAAATATTCGTGTTAAATGCAACCCGCAAATCTCGACCGGATTTTTGAATCTATATCGTTAAATAACTCCTAAACGAAGCTTTCTACAGACTTAAACAACTAAAATATTGAGGTCGAAGGCCTCAAAGAAATGTTTCTCACATCGTAATCTACAGGATGAGATCTTCTTGAATATTCCATTACATTTTGTTGTTTCGACGCTTCACAATTCTACCGCATCTATTCAGAGCCTGTTGAATGTGAAAGTAAACTAATTACTTGATTACTGAATTACTGCGCGACTGAATTACATGTGTGTACCTCTCTGCTCGGTAATACAGTTAAATAAGAATCGTTTGTATTGACATAATTATTTATATTATATTATATTGGCTTTAATATAGGGTGTATTATATTGTTATCAATTTCAAGGGGACATATAGTACAAGTGACGGAGGATAAGAGGATCTTGAAGCCAAAGATGTATTAGAGGCCTAATATTAAAATGGAAAAATAGGGAAGGGGTGGGGTTTCTCATGCGAGAGTTCTCGCACGGGTACGTCAGTACTTGGTTATTCAAAAACTAATATTCTATAGTATCATGTATACTACAAAAACAATATACAATATAAAAAATATCTTTAATATTTAACAAATATCTCTGACCCCCCCCCCCCAAATGATCGGCTGGATCCGCCTCTGCCTACCCTCAATACTGCACTTTTGATAGGTCACGTTTTTGCAGACCCCGGCAAACCCCGGGAGGTCCTAGGGTTCGAGTCCAGACGGTGACACGATTTTCCTCACTAGCCAGGTCGAGTTCAGCCCCGTCGGGAGGAGAATTCTAGCTGCCAGGCACTGTGATGGGTATATTTCCGTGGTTTCTCCGGTCGACACCAGCCGCATGCCGGAGCAGTACCCTAACAAACGGGCCACTGTTCGCGCGTGATCTTTTCCTCTTCTTCCTCCATCCACACCCCTAAGTACACACTCGAAAAATCGCCGATTTCTGCCACAGCACTAAAATGCATTCTTTTTACTATCTAAGTACAAAGAAGTGCGAGAAAGTGCAGATATTAATATGTATAAAGTGAAAGTGCAATTTGTCAATTTTTTTGACACCTCACTAGTTAGGATTGGATGTCAAAGCCACACAACATTCTTACTATATCACAGAAATAATATAGTGAATATTATATATATATATATATATATATATATATATATATATATATATATATATATATAATAAACAAATCTGTAAATTAAACAAATCTTAAGCAAACTGAATTAACAACATTGAGAGAAAGCAAGAGAAAGGGAGAATGGGGATAGAGAGAGAAAGTGCACACGTTCGCAGTGTTCACGAAAGTGTTTATAGGATTAATACCAAATACCTCGGTAACTATAAAGATCGAAAATGAGTTGTTTCATTGTATCCGGGAATCTCCTTTATGTCGTTATTATAAATATTTTTATCAATGTAGAATAAATATGGGAAAGAAGGCATTAAACATTGCATTCCAGGTGGTATCAAATGTACGCCTAGCAGGATGTAGCAGGACTGCTAGTGCTGTGATACCCTAAGAATTTTGTCTGAGCTTCCCTTGTTAGGGCATACCAACTTAGGGCATATCAACTTCAATCGAAGTTCTAGAATTGAAGAAGATAAATTTTGTATACATTTTCGGGGCCCATCGCTGGCATAGAAAACCGGTGCACATGTACTCGGCACCTTATCGACTCCCGGACGTGAAACCGGAAGTGAGAGAGCAAAACGGAGAGGAAGCCGCAGCGGTCACCGACCCAATAACCCACCCATCCTTGGGGCAATCCGACCAACCTCGCGGTCCGTGATTGGTGATTTACCAATCGCCTACCTAAAGATGTAACTCCAGGAAAATTATACTCGTTTTCTCAAACAAAGGTGCCAGAACTTTTACGGTAAATCTTTTGCGTTTCATTAATTCTTGAACGACCCACTAACAGGCTCTAAAATTTCCTTCGATGTTTCGTAAACGGAAAAGGGGAAATATTGATAATTCGGTAATTGGCTACGCGACACTGGGAAACAAATTCTGTTCAAATAAAAATCTTTCAATTTTTGTGGAAATGAAATGTGATTTTTGATGTCTGATGGCATGAAAGTGCGCAACTTGTAAGGAACGCAAATAAACTAGCGAATATTATGGCGGTGTGGGGTTGTGGAGTGTGTGTCTCACCCGAGGAGCTCGTGCAGCACGGGCAGGGCGGCGTCGCCGTGGTCGGCCGCCAGCTGCAGCGCCGTGACGCGCATGGGGCCGCAGGGCCGCGAGGGGTCGTCGGCCGCCTCCAGCGCGCGCCGCACGCCCTCCAGGTCGTTGCGCTCCGCCGCCGTCGCCAGCGCCGCGCTCGCCCGCCGCGCCTCCGCCTGCCGCACCCACGCGCCACAAACGATTCACTTTATTCTATTTAGAATTGCGCTCTCAATGTTGCAGAATGAATCCTTATCCACGACCTACTTACTACGCTCCAATGTTGTGCAAACGCCCCTTTTCTCTTAAATTTTCCGCGCCTCCAGGAGTTATTTTGACACTTGCACCGAACGAGTCTTGTTTCTATTTCGTTTCCACTTCTATTTGCTCAATACTTTTTGTCAATTACAATTATTTACTCGTAAAAACATGATTAATATTTACTCATTAACATTACTTTTTACTTTCTCGTATACGCACGAATATACGGAGTAATATACGTAGTATATAGAAAGTTATGTAATGCTGCGCGAAAAAACGGCGAATTTTCGACGGAAAAAAATTCATTGCCGGGCTCTGGTAACGAAAACGTGCATGAAACCAGTTGCTAAATTAAAAGAAAAAGTCCTCTAACACGTGGTGTAGCCAGAATCCGTTTTGTGGGTCCCTGATGCCGAAAAAACAATTGAAAGCAAAACGTCCGTCCGTCCGCCCGTCCATCCGTCTGTGAACACTACTAGCACCTAAACCATACGTAGAATTTTTTCCAAATTCAAGAAACACCTGTCCATCTTGCTCTAGTTGGAGCTTTGAAATTTTGTGAAACATTCTTTAAAATGTGGGGGTACTTTATATGAAGCCACCTGGACATTTTCAAAATTTTCTCAAAAACAGTTCTAATTTTTTTCTTTAAATTTCTCGTAAGAATAGAGTAAAATGTAACACTTGCAAAGATGGCATAGGTCCGATTTTCACGGTGAACTCTGAATTTTCGAAAACTGCAAAAGTTTGAATTTTTTCGGCGTCTTCGTACAGCTACAAAATAGAAGATAGAGATTTTTCCTTCAAATGAAATTTGTTTTCCATAAGTAGTTCTTTCATTAAGGTCATGTACATTCTTTTGAACATTTTAGCAGTTTTCTCGTTGTATGGCGTGCAATATTTGCAAATTTAAAAAAATACAAAAACAAGATTTTCTCAAAAACGGACCCAAATTTTCTCTTTAAATTTTTAGTTGGGTTGATGCCAAACGAACCCTATACGATAACAAACGCCATATTGCTCTATTCTTTTGTTTTTTCAAAAGTTACAAAAATGTATTTTTTTTACTTGTCTAGCACGTCGGTAGTATTTACATTAGAGGCGATTTCTTCACATTATTGTATTTATGAGTACATGATTTAAATAATGTCGTATAAAGTTTCTCGAAAACTCAACAGTTTTCTCTTAAAATGAGCTCAAAATTCCGCATTTTCAGGAACGCTTGAACACCATTTTCTCAAAAATGGTTCCACACTTCTTCTTCAAACTTTTCTAACGGATAGTGCTAATTGTAGTGTTTAATATGACTTTAAGTTCATTTGATATATTCTTTGGTTTTTCAAAAAATTACACAAACGTATTTTTTAAACATATCGCTCACGTCGTTAATATATACATTTCCATCGATTTGTATACATTATTGCATCTGTGAGTGGTAGCGCTTCAAATGACTTTAAATGGAGTTTTTCTAAAACTCTATAGATTACCGTGAAAAAGAGCTTCAAATTTCGAATTTGAAGTAATCCTTAATTGCCATTTTCTTAAAAACGGCTTCAAATTGTTCAATGAAAATTTCTATTTAGGATGATGTTTTACTCTTCTTTAATATTGTTGAAGTAATATTTCGCTTCTAGTATTAAGAAACCGAAAAGTTGAGAAAATGTCCAAAAAATGTTCTTTGGGTGACAATAAATGGCAGCTGGCAAGAGGGTGGGGCAACACCGTAAAGCCAACCGCACCCAGAAAATTAAAAAACTTTACTGGGAAAAGTCTTTACCATTTTTTAGCATCTCTAGTACTTCCTCATATACGTAGTACGAAGTATTTAGAGTATTGTAAAGGTGTAAAAAATCGATCTCGAGATTTAGACAGAAATGTACTTTTTGGGGCCTCTTATACCCCCCCCCCCCAAAGCCATGGATGTCTACTTGTGTTTCATTTCTGCCACAAAAAATCGTAACTGACACCAAGCTTCCGAAGTCCGCTGAGGCCTCGGGCTCATGAGTGTTTATAGGGCTCAGTGAGTGCGAGAGGAGTTAGTGGAGCTACATCAGCACATTCTTTCTCGCATTATCGCGAACGGTTGGTAGATAGAAAATGGGCTCAGATCCTCTGTAGAAATACAGTAGCATTATATGGAAGTTGAGGAGAATGTTGAGGAAGTTGAGGAGAGTCCACTTACTTCAGAGGAATGGGATAACTGGATTCACACCACACTGAAATATAAAGTACAATAAAATGAAAATATCATTTATATTGAAAAACTGAATTACACATTACTTTTATGATCAGTTGATCTTGGCAAATAACACATAACATTTTTTGAGCTGTTTAAAAAATGGAAGAAAAGCAATTTTAAATTAAGTTAAATTGGTTGTAAAAGTGTATATAATTTACCCAGACTTACCTTATATAAATACCCTGGCCATGCTGGGTTACTTCAGCTAGTACACACTCCAAACGTATAATTAATTTAATTAATGTTTTACTAGAGTATAAAATAATTGTTTGCATTGTCAATATCAACAAAATAAAATATATTTATTGACGAATCTGTAGTATTTGTCAAACCTGACTTACTTAACGGTGGAAACATATTTTCATGTAATACTGATATTTATAGTTACAACACTCAACGCAGAAATCATGTTCATCAAGTGTCAATATCAACAGCTCACTACAAGAAATCCACATACAATATATGTACATTACTTTACAATGCATTACCAGATGAAATTAAACAATTAAAATTGGTACACAAATTTAAGTTAAAAGTAAAATCTTTTCTGCTGCAAAACTGTTTCTATACAATTAGAGACTATACTGATCGTCAAAAAGAAAAATAATGTATACTTCAACAAAACAAAGATATAGTATAATGAATTAGTTTACATTTGCATTGTATAATTTAAAAAAAAGACTTAAATGCCTGTAACAAGTAATGTACTTCAGCTTCCGGGTCAATGACCCCCATCTCTTTTTTTTTTTTTAATTTGTTGCGTCTATTTTGACGCAACGCGTCTCTAAACCCCTTGGAGTGGCGTTGAGCGCTTCGCGCTTCTTGGAGTAATCCTCCTCTAATAGCGCTTGGAGTAATCCTCCGTTAGTATAGTCTGTCGCGTCTCGTCGCAGTCGGTTGTCAAGAGGACCGCCAGGTAGCATCTCCGCGTACGCGCCTCCTACCGCGCGCTCCTGCGTCACTACCCAGCGGTCAGAATTAGGAAGGAATAAGGATACGGGTAGGGTTTAGGGCACTTCACAGGTGTTGGACTAGCCCTTGTGAAGCAGCCAAACTCGTTTTGTTGGAACAAATTTCACATGAGATTCGACGGGAATCGAACCCGGATCTCAGTGGTGAAAGGCTTGCGACTTTGCAATGAGCCACGAGTTCAGCTCTACAGCTCTTCAGCTACACATCTCGATCGGGTTTGTGTCCAGTTTCCCTGATCCATTGAGCAAATGCTGAGATGGCCCCTTGATTTGCTTCTGGATGTAAATGTAGCTTCACTATGCACACGTTTTGTTGAACTTTCCTTTTGCTTGTAGTGGCAGTAGAGCTTAAGAAGAGTTTCTATTTTGTTAGCAATACAGAGAAATCAAATCTGCCGTTCGTTTATCGTTGCAAATAAGTTTTCTATAAATTGGAAAGAAATTGTTTAATTATTCAAATGTTGCTAATCTCACACTTTTTTACATTTTGTTGTTGTTGTTATTATTATTATTATTTATTTTATTTTTCTAACCTTTATTTATCTAGGTTTCTATAATTTGGCAACAAAAATATCTAGTTATTGAAATGTTAATCTCTCGCTTTTTTAAATTTATTATTGTTATTATTATTATTATTATTATTATTATTATTATTATTATTATTATTATTATTATTATTATTTTCATCTTTCAACTATTAATAGTTAAATTGTTGGGAAGGGATTCTGAAACTCAAGAAAGCGTGCACAGATGATTTTCTCCCCCATATGTCACATACAGTTTTTGACTAAATAAATAAATTTACGCGGATAGAATTGATAAAAACTTCCCGATCTCATGAGCCATACATTCTGTTATCCATAGCCACTATGTAAGCACAAGGATAAAATTTACTCTTGCATTCCTAACACAAGTATGAGATGGATACATACATACATTTGTTTGCTGTCAATTTTTAATTTTGCATTGTTGCATAAAGACCTTTTTATTAGTCCTTCCTCTCCTCTCTTACAATAGGCAGTGCTACTCATTTGCTTTCAGAATTATGATGCATATAGTTACAAACCTCGAGTACCAAATTAATTCATTGAGCCTGAACTCACAGCTATTTTTCCATATTTTTCATTGTATTTTTCTGTTCTTTCTACCAAAGTAGCTCAAAAGAAATTGTACAATTTGGGCAATTCAGAAGATGTAAGGCTATTTTCAATTTTCTTGGTAATGATGAAAACAAAAATGAAATTGTAATGGAGGATTTTGGTGATGGTGAAGACAGTGTTAAGGAAGCTGAACCTGTCAAAGAGAAAATAAGTGTCTAAGATCCCAAAAGAAGTGAAACTAAAGACAAATCCCATCTGAATAATAAATTATTTTATACTGAAAGAGATAAAAGTACAAATACAAAGAGATAAATCCATGAATTTTATATTTATATTAAACATTGCGACTAATCATGTTAAACGTTATGACGCACTTTTGTAACCAAATATTTAGTTAAATTGTAATGAGTTGACATTATAGTGTAAAAAACTAGAATTAGAATCAACTCCATTCAATAATTAAAGAATAAAAAAATAATTTACTGCAGTAAAATATTCTATAATTATAGCATTCATGTTAAGGCAAAGTCAAATACATCACTCTTGATACTTTGTGACTAATTCACAACAAAACAAAGTTGAGACTAATAAAAGTTAGATGACATACTACCTAAGTGTATATACATGCTTATACCAAATTCATCTTTCTATGTTTAATGAGATTCTTGTCAAGAAAAAGTTAACAAATTGATCCACATCAATATACTTCGGCTTTTTTCAAGGTGGTTCTGGATTGAGTAAATTCTGGGAAATAAAAAGGCAATAATTTCAATTTGACAGCCCTCACCAGAGAGAAAAGAATAAATGTATGTGTAATAGAGCTTCATTTGTTACATCAGCATCACAATACTTACACAAAATGTAATAATTTATCTTTATTTTCATGAAACTTTAACATTGGATTATCCACAGCCAAGTTCTTCAAAAGTATTAGCAGTGAAACAAAATTCACAGAAAGGAAATCATTTTTCTATTTAAAAATACAATATTTAATTATTTTGAGAGATATGTGATTTTTGTAAATTTCACAAAGCATCTTACAGGAATATGATGCAATGATAATAGGCATATAAAGAGATGATGTCTAACAATATTTCACTGAAACAAGCTCTTAATAAAAATTAAATTTTATTACACCAGAAAATTACCAAAAACTTTTAAGTCAATACATGCTAACCAGCTGCTATCATAATGCTATCCCTCAATATCCCACTTTTCCTATTTTCATTCTAAAATTATGTTTCATACATTCTATAAAAAACTGAGGACAAATATTACTTTTTTTAATAGTTTCATTCATCGAAACACAGTATCAAAACGAATATAGTGAAGTCTCATTTCTGCAGGCTGCTCCAATTATACAGAAAATTATATTTGTAGTAAAAAAAACAACAACACATTTTCTGGTCGGCTTGAAAGTAATTTGTCTGGAGGTTAAAGAAAAAAACCACCCAACCAACAACAACTACAAAAAACGTGATGCTAAAAAAAGTGTTTTTTTAGGCTTCTTATATCAGTTTACATTTTTTGCACCTATGAATATTGGCTTCAATCATTCTCGCAATTTTCTATAAATGCCAAAGATGTTTTGAGAATTTTTTCAGGTGTTTATATCCAATTATGACTCTTATAATCAACACAAAAAAAGAGGAGAGAAAAAAACCAACCTTTTTTCCTTTGTTTTTTATAAATATCTCATGTTCTGACACAGATCATAAGAAGGGCTCAATCCAAATTGTAGCCCTCTAAATTGTCTTCTGTTTCCCAAAATTTATAACCTATTCTAATCTGTGTATTGAATGAATTAAGATTTTAACTAAAAATGATGAGTTTGTAAACAAAATAGAGCAATGTTACGTATAATATTATTTATAACTTAGTTAAAATAAACATTAAGTACGCTCGCTACAAGATGCAGTCACCCATGTTTTTTATTTAAACAAGAGACTGGAAACCAGCCATTTGATTCTACATTGCAACATGCAGATTTACCATCTATCTGTACAATATTTGATACTCGTGTCATCTGGTTTAACGTCACCAGATGCAGTCTGTCATCCACATCTACTTCCAAAGGTTTGCTGCGTGATCACACATACAACGTAGATTGTTTATCATCCGTTTTGAACAATTCAGAAAGCTGTAAGATATAGAAATGCCAGTCAGAACTAACAGAATCTCTATCAATATCAGAACAATCAGAATCTCTATCAATATCAGAACAATCATTTCAACACCCTAATGATGATCAATCTTCATTCAAACAAAGTTCATGCTAAACTAGATGTTGAATTAGAATTAATTAAAAAGCCTTTTAAAAGAACTGTTGCTATACACAAATATTGTTTCTTGTACTTTTCAAAATTTGAACTTATTTATGTTTCTACTGAACCTCTTATTCGTTTTTGTAGTGATGTGTATTTATATTGAAAGGAACTCGCTCATGCAGTACATGATTCATTCGAAAACGGTGGTTTATTGAACATTTGCATGATTTCAGAGTATTTTCATACATGTGCCAAGTAAAGAATTATTATTAAATATACTGTCAAATCAAAGCAAGAAAGTATTCTGGATAAAGTATATAAACTTGCATTATTTATAGTTAAAATCTTATTCTCACAATTTTGTTTTTCATTATTTATCTTTTCTAGAAAACAGAAAATAAAAAAATTACGAAAACTAATCAAACAAAATCTAATTATACACAATACACAAGAAACTACAAAATTACTGTTCTTTTGTATTGAGTTCTCAGGTGATAATTAGAAGATAAAAGCTTGAAATTTTGGGGAACTGTAGAGAATTTACTGGGCTACAATTTATATTTACTCAATCTTATGAACTGAGTCAAAACATGAGAGATTCATAAAAAAACAAGGAGTTGATTATAAGAATCAAAATTGGATATAAACATCTGAAAAAAAATTCTCAAAACATCATCTAAAGTAAATTGCAAGAACGATTAAAGTAAATATTCATAGACACATAGTGGTTAAAAAATTTAAACTGATACAAGAGGCTAAAAAACACTTTTTTTTGGGGGGGGGGGGACTTCAAATACAATTTTCAACATAAAAACTTTTTATCCCCAGGGTCAGTTTTTCCTACCTTATTCAGCTACCCCTTGTCATATAGAAATTTTCACAAAACAATCTTAAAGGAATGCAAAAAATTACTCCATTGCTTCTAAACAGATATTCAAATTTACCTAGATGTGTCCAATTTAATTTAATTCTCATATCTTTATTAATGATAAATAAATATGTGATAAATCATTGAGGATTCTGACAGTGCTTTTGTGCTTTAAACTGTTATTTAAAAACATATTCTTGCTTACTTCCATGATAAATATTACCATAAATAAAAAAAATAATTAACTCACCATTGACTTTTGTGATATTTAGTGAATGTTCAACTTCAAGGATCTTCAGTTAGCTGTCTTCTGAGCAGGAAAACTCCTCTGTTCATTTCCTACCAATCTGATACAATTCATAAATAACTTCCATTTTCTCAAACTGTTTCAACTTCCAGTATCCAAAGAAACCTTTCCTTCAATGTACTCTTCCAATCACAAATTCACCACTTAAACCATTTATGCAAACTACATTATAAGTTTTACAGAAATGAGAAGTTTATCAAGGTGCAGGAAGTAGCAATGGACGGGAAAAGGATGTGGTTTGTAGTATCACAATAATTAGACTACTGCTTGTATCGTAAACTACGAGGTCCTAAGAACTAGAATACAGAAATGTTAGCATCTGAATGGAAAAATAAAATGTGGAACAACCACTTCATAGACCTTTTACTTATGGTGAGCAAAACAGAAAGAAAGCGATTAATATATCACAGTGTGATAAGACACATTTCCAAAATAAAGGAGAAGGGAAACAATAATTTTATAATAACAAGTTTTTATAATTGTTTTCTTTTGACTTTAAAAATGTTGTGTTACCATGATGAATGTATAAATTATGTGAAAATACAAAGGAGTATACATCTAATGAGTAAAAATTCAATATTTATTCATTCAATTTAAAATGAAACAAATACTTCCTCCTGGAACAAGTCAGGAAAATCTTGATACTGAAATCATGTAGTTAATTTCCAAAAAGTTGTGATAAAAATTGTATTGATGGTACAAGATATCACTCTAAAAGAAAAACAGCTAGTTCCCATTCTCGAAGTGAAGGGAACTAATTTTTATTACAGAATAAAATCTATTGCCTCTCAAGTGCCATTCATTATTCAAACCTTTTAGCTATTTAACAAAAAGAAAACCGCACATGTGCAATGTCCATGTATTTTAGGTATGCTCTCACAGATCACATCTTTCATGGTTTTAATCAATTAGAGATTGTTGTGAAGGGAATATAAACTGACATATTTTAATATACATGTATAGTATGGCAATAAAAAGAATGCTATTGTGTCTAAATTATTTGTTGAAATCAGAATGAAATTGTTATCTATATTGCGAAGAATAACGGAATAAACAATAATCTACCTTGTAGTAATGCATAAACACATTTCTTTTATAGCCAAAATTGACTAATTTTTCTCCCTACTTTCAAATGCAGTCACTTCATAATTATATCTACTTCTGGTCAAGAGACCATATTTTATACTGACAATACATAACAGCAGTATATCTATTCTATATTTGCTAGAATTGAAAACTATTAAAAGAAAACAATTAAGATTCCAAAAAAGGAAGTGGCAGAGAGGCACAATGAAGAGGCCGCATTAAGGAATCAGATATCTCTAAATTAGCTTTATGTTTATTCCTCCTCTTCCTACTAATAACAATAAAAATATTTACTGAGTCACATATACAAGTTCAATCATGTGTGAGTCAAATATGATGTATGTGAAGGGAATACACATCTTCTTGAGCACAAAAAGTGAAGTTACATTTATTGGCCAGAAGCAAAACACGGGCCATCGCAGCATATGCTCCAAAGACCCAGCGAAATCAGACAAAAAACCTGATTGAGATGGGGTCATTGGCCTAGGAACTATATTACAATACTTGTTACAGATAAATAATGATATTATACAGTAAATACTTATTTTTAGTAGCAAAATAATTTAACATTTCAAGATTTGTACCATTTCATTCTTAAAATAAAATTTACTTAGTATAGTAATTTTACTACTACTATTAGTAGTAGTCTACTAGTTAATGATAACAATAATGATGATGATAATAACAAAAACAACAATAACAATAACAGAACATGAAATCAACTATAGTAACTACTACATATAATTTAACAACATTAGTTCATTGAATGTTTAAATCCTGAAATGGTGAGGAGGCAGGTTTTGTAGTTACCTACTGCAGCACCTGAAAACAAATTGCACATATGTCACTGAGGATTTCCTGACTACTGTGTCAATGTTTTTGTCCAAGGGAGTTTATTCTTGAAGCTCTGTAATCCTATTATATCTCTCAGATGTTTTGGTAATTTGTTGAAGAATTGTATTCCTGTAGAGAATGTACCCTTTTGGTATGTGCTTGTGCTCGTTAGTTGGTGAAGGTTATAAGCTTCCCTTGTGTTGTTTGTTAGGTTTTTCTGTACAAACATGAGGACTTCATAAATGAATATAGGCAGTGGAAGTACATTACATTTTTTGAATTAAGGTTTAGTGGACTCTGTTCTTTTTGTATTTGTTATTGTTTGAAATTATTCTTTTGTATTTTAAAGATTTTCTTAGCCTCTGGTGCTTGGCCCCAGATTATTCCATATTTGAGGATAGAGTAAACATTTGCAAAGTACACTGTTCAAACTGTTTCAATGGTGCTGCTCCTTGTAATTATATTTTCTCAGTTTTGAATTAATATCTTACAGGTGTCAGTTCCTCTTGAGGTTGGATAGTATGGTGATTCCAAGAAATTTTGTTTTCTGTGCTTGTAAGATCCTGTTGCCTTCAAATATCAAATTCGGTGAATATTGTTTTATTGAGTAAGAATTGTGAAAGGGCATTGAGATTGTTTTGTCTCTGTCTAGGGTTAGTTTGTTTTGATGGATCCATTGAATTAGTTTGTCAATGGCCGAGTTGGCTTTGTATTGTAGTTTTTTCTTTGAATATTATATTAGTCCCATCACCAAAAAATATTGTTTTGTTGTTTACCATTATTGATGGCAGGTCATTTACAAATATCAGAAATAGAATCAGGCCTAGTGTGGATCCTTGCAGGACCCCATAAGTCACATCTCTTGGTTCAGTAATGATTTTTCATTTTGTTGTCTTTTTGGTAAGAAAACACCACTATCTGATTTCTGTCTGATAGATATGATTTTATCCTTATGTGAGCAATTCCTCGAATTCCATAAGATTGTAATTTTGACAACAGAATTCTGTGATCTTTTGTGTCACAGGCTTTTGACTGGTCAAGGAAGAGACTAACAGGTATTTCTTTTTGCTCTTATACCACGAGGATATTGTTTACAAAGGTAAATAAAGCTGTTCCAGTTGATCACTTTTCTCTGAATCCATGTCATGAGTCAGTGATGATGTAACAATGTTTCAGGTTCCAATCCATTTTTTAACCTTTCATAGAAGAGTTTTTTTTTATATTTATGAAAATCCTGATGCGAGTGATATTGGCCTATAATTATTACATCTTGTTTATTACAATTTTTGTGGAGAGGTTTAATTACTGGAATTTTAAATATGTTCAGGAAGGCACCATGCGTTAGTGATTGGTAGTGTAAGAATGTAAATGGTCTAATGATGTATGAAGCAACCCTTTTCGTAATGAAGTTAGGGATGTTGTCTATCCCTGCTGATTGTTTACTTTCCGTTTTGTTTATAATTTGAAGTATTTCCTTTTCTGTTGTTTCTGTGATGTACATACAGAGTTGGGCAAAATACTATAAATTTAGTATTTAAATACTTCGTAAATAAGTATTTAAATATATACTCAAAATACATTAGGTTTTGAACAGCTAAATACATACATATTTAAAATACTTCAAATACTCAAAATCAATAATTTATTGTAATTGTCAATTACGATAAATTACTAATTGACAGTAATACATTTCTGAAGAATAACTTAAAAGTTTAACTCAAATAAGCAGAATTTCATTTTAAAGTGACCAGCTTTTCAAACAAATCATCAGACAATAAACCCCTCTTTGATGAATGTATTAAACCCGCACAGGAAAACGGATGTTCAACTGACGTGGAACGTAAATTAGTGGTAATAAACGCATTTTTTGTTGTTTGATAATTGTCCAGCATTTTTAACGATTAAGGTTTATCATTTAAAAATGAAGAGAATTCAAATTTAACAATTGAAAGGGGCATTTATTTTTGTTTCAATGAGGTTCATTCACCAGCAGAATCAAACAAAAAGAAACTATCCTCATTATCTTTACCTGTATTTGAAACATTTCCTTTTTTAAATACATATATTTTATGTATTTAAATACATCTCTCAAATACATGTCCAAAAAACTCAAAAATACAGTTATTCAAATACAAAATGTATTTAAAATACATATTTCAAATACAAGCATTTAAATACTGCCCAAATTTATAAAAACAGTACAATACTAATAATAGTTTTACGAATACTTATTAATATCTTTCAGTACCCTTGAAACGTGATAGTTTCTTAATAATCCACTATTTGATCAATTCACTTTTCAAAGAAAATCTGTATGGAACAAAGAATTTCACTTTCCCATGATGTTCACAAATTTTCATAATCAAAGAAAAAACAGTTTCTAAATCATAGACTTTATTTTCAAAATAATAGGTCTTTTTGAACATTGAAATAATAATAAATTCTGTGAAGCATGCATACAAGAAAAGTCAAGAATTCTCTCTCTTATAGAAGGTATTTTTGCACACCAGAAATTACTTTGTATTGAATTAAGGAATTACTTTTAATCGTAACACAGCAAACTCAACATGTAAATATTATCACCAATGAAGAACACCTCCATTAACTTTTTTCATAACATATAGCATATAGCTCTTTTAATTGAAACCCAAAATGCAACAGGAATTCTCATCAGAATACTTTTCTACACCAATAATTATAGCAAACGTGTAATATTATACAGTTTTTGAATGAACACCATACAGGAGTTTATACAATGGTCCAGCAGATCTGTGAACACAATTTGAGTAGACCTGTACTGCATAAGCATGCCACATTGGCAGAGGAATATAGAGATAATTGAAAATTTGATTATAAGATTTACAAACAAAGAAAAGTATTATTCTGAAATACAATTGTTTTTAACAATGACATCAACAAAGCAATGGAAACTGGATTATTGCTTTTATCATGTAAATACACTATGTCATTCTAGATTTGAAAATTTGAAGTACTTCATATTTCAAGAAAAATATTTTTCAATTCATTCAAATAAATCAATATTTTTCCAAGTGGTAAAATTTTAATCCGTTAGTATTAGTATTAAGAAAAGAAAGAAAAGGGCAAAGTTTTGGAAATTTCCCTCACAAAAATTTGAGGATTTATAAATCTGATTTATAAATTTGAGGATTTATAAAACAGCTGATTTTTAAAGAATATTTAAAAAAAAAAAGTTTTAAGGAAAAGAATATAATGATACAAATAAACAGAAATGAACAAAGGGGAACCTGTTGACTGTATTATTTAAAATATTCCTAATGTTTTACTTTATGAAATCATTTCTTGCACTTATAATTTAAAAATTTGTATTTTCAAAGATTTTTCTTTTTTTTATAATTGAATCAATAACAAATATTGTTTAAAAATACTAGGCTGATAAACAGTAGGATAAATTAATTGTTGAAACATTAAGGATGTAAGACTATTAAAAATTTCAAATCTGACATAGTTTTATAGTGAATAACCATTTCCAATAGTCTTGAGATGATTTCTTATGACTGAAACTGTTTTACCAGAATATAAGGTGACTATTTTACATTATTTTTTATTGAAAAAAAATTTGTCACAAATACACTGTGAAAATTGTGTTGACATTCGTATTTGTTAACATATTTACAAAAGTAAGAAACTGAAAGAGTTTTAGAAGACATTTTGAAATGTGTTTATGTTCCATAATCAACAACACATACAATCAATTTGTTATACAATACACACACACACACGTACGTGCACGTGCGCGCGTGCACACACACACACAAGGAAAAGTTTAAGAATGGAACAACTTTCACAAGCATATCTTTTAATAACTTTGTAATGAAATCTGGAATGTGATACTATTTATTTACACAGATTTGAGTTAACAGTTATTGTGCACGGCAAAAGAAAGAGAAAACTGAAAATAAAAGAAAATGAAAACTTTAATGTTTTTGAAATATTTGAAAATGTTGCATTGTAGTAATAAATATGAATTTTAAATGAGTATAGATTCACTTTTGCAACCTTCTTAAGGGTGACATATTGATTTTCAAACAACTTCATTTCACTTCAGACTTTTCCAGTCCAGATGATCACAACCAACTGTTTACAAGATCAAGTGTTACTGTGACATTAAAAAAGAAAGACGCAAAGTTTTGAGACCATTCTAAAATCCATGTTGTAGTCCACCTGTAGAAAAAATATCAACAGTTCCCTATCACATTCCTTCTGTTCTGAAATACATTCCCACATGCAATTCTCATAACAACTAATCTACATTTTGAGAAGAGGATGCAGAATTCTGCATTTTTATGTCACTTTCTAGAGTCATTTGTTCAACAATTAACCTCGACATTTCATCTGCATTTACAGTTGAAGTGGGCAATTCTTCAAACATCTCATCACAGTCAACAGGTGAAATATCAGGGGCCCATGAGGGACCAGCCACGGGTTCTATACTACACTTTGTATTTTTGGTAGGATTTTCTGTAACAGAATTTGTACTTGCATTGCTCTTTTCCACTGTCAGCTTCTGTGGTACGCTTTGTACATCTCTCTGAGAAAAGCTCATTGGCGTTTCCAATTTCACACCGCTTATCTCCATTCCAAGTTCAGAACCTAGAAGACTGTCAGAGCCCATGTCATGCCCACTGAAAGCCATGTTATCAGATATATCCATTTCCTCTGCATCCTTCATTGTTGAGTCCTGAGAAACACCATTATTTGCAGAGGAAAGGCCTTTCTTCTTTATAAAAACACGTCGCATGACAAGAGATTTTCTTGTTTTGTACTCATATCGTAGAGTAGTATCAGCAGTTTTGGCAAACACAGTATCATCAGCAACTTTGGTATCATCTTCTTCAAAAAACAGAGAGGTACCAGGAATATCCCGATACTGTCCTGTGAATACCTGGTCACCAATTTGCATAACAGGTTTTTCAGAATCAATTCCAATAACCTTAAAAAACAGATTTTGCTTTTTAAAAGTTTCACTATCTAATATTGAATCAAACTCAACATGAACCAAATATTCTTCTTCTTCCTCTTCTTCAGTGCCCATTTTGTTTCAAATTGGATCAAGCCAACTTTTCACTACAAAGTACATTCACTTGTAAAAGTATCCATCAAAGTTGCAACAATGCAGCAGCAAATGATTTAAAGAAAGATACCCACAAACATCATCTATGAAAGACTGCACATATTTTTCCCAAATTTACAATTGCAGAAAATTCTCGTAAACAGTAGAACTTAGTTTTCTGGACTATTTTCGATGAATTCTTCAGAACTTGCCCGTAATGTTCTGCAACAATAAACAACAGTAAGTTAGTTCAATGTAGTACGAAATTAATAAAAAAAGTTTACTTTATTAAATAACATTGGAAGAATGAAACTTTAATTAGAAAAAAAAAACCTGTAATATTATTTCAAAATTATTCTGAAAAATGTAATATTATTTCAATTATTCTCAAAATACACATACACAAATATCATACGTTTTGCCAGAGATGGCTGAAATAATATTAGTGTCAGTTAGAATATAATTATAAGAGCTTTTATGCACCCATTACCAATACGATAAAGTCTGTGTCATCATGTAGCATAACTAGTTCATTTTTGTCACAAAAGGTATACGTCCACTGACGCTGCTGCAATCATAAAGCATTGTTGGTGATGTAATTAGTTTCCAAATTTAATTGTTTTGTTTGATGAAGACATCTTTATGAAACTAAA
>BLKR01005705.1:0-74189 GCA_011170035.1 Teleogryllus occipitalis | reverse complement strand
TTTACTACCCACCAAACCTGGCTTCTGGCAACACCACATGCTAAAGGGATTTTATTCTATATTTATCAACTGAATTTATCCACTTTTTTTGACACCAGGGCCCAGAAATTACAGTTTTTTGTGTCGAAAATTAGCCGATTTCCTCCGTAGAATTACGTAACATTTTACTTTCTCGTATACGCACATACATACGGAGTAATATACGTAGTATAGAGAAAGTTATGTAATGCTCCGCGAAAAAAACGGCGAATTTTCGGCAGAAAAAATGTATTGCCGGGCCCTGAAAACAAAGGAGTGAATAAATCCAGTTACTAAATTAAGAGAAAAAATCTCTAACACGTGATGTAACCATAATTCCCGTTTTGTGGGTCTTTGATGCCAAAACACCAATTGAAAGCAAAACGTCAGTCTGTCTGCGTCTGTCCGTCTCTCCGTCCATCTGTGAACACTACTAGCGCCTAAACAGATCGTACGATCTTTTCCAAATTGAAGAATCCCTTGTCGATGTGATTCTAGTTGAAACTTTGAGATTTTAAAAATCATTCTTTAAAATTTGAGGGTACATTACATGAAGCCGTCAGTCATTTTCAAAAGTTTCTCAAAAACGACCCCAAATTTTTTCATTAAATTTCTTCTAAGAATAGAGTAAAATACACTTATAAAGGCGACATACGTCCTATGTCCACGGTAAACTCTGAATTTTCGAAAATTGGAAAAGTTTGAATTTTTTCGGCGTTTTCCTACAACTCTAAAATTGAACACAGATTTTTCTTTCAAATGAAATTTGTTGTCCATGAATAATTCTTTCTATAAGGTCATATATTTTTTTTTTGAAAATTACAGACAGACGAACAGACACAAGAACAGACACATCAACAGACACACGAACGTACAGGCTTTTCGTCGTCGTTCGATTTTTCTGTATCAACGACCTACAAAACATTGGTTTCGGGCAACACGAGCTAAAGGTTTTTTTTCTACATTTCACAACATTAGTTAACCCTTTTTACGTTACCAGGACCCGGCATTAACTGTTTCCCCATAGATTCTAACAATAATATTCGAATGTTGTTGAAATAATGCCTTTATTATGATTTTCCTATAGATTTGTTAAGAATACCAAGTAAAGAACAGAAGATTCCCTTCTTATTGTATTTCATTTCATATTGTTAATAAATCTCTTTTTAATATTTACTGATTATTTCACCTTTGGAATTGATTGAAAATTTTCGTTGAATAGAAACAATGAAAAACAATTTTTTCTTCCTTTCTGGTAATTATGTGGTAAGAAGAAAAAGTTTTGTAATCATGCGCCGGGAGACGGGGATTTTTCGACAAAAACCTCTAAATTCCGATCACTGGTCACGACAAAAGTAGATAAATTTTATTCTTGTATATAGTGCATTACGTCAATACGTTTGTAGACAGAATCCATGTTTTGTGGGTCCTTGTTATTAAAAAATCTATTTACGACAAAACGTCTGTTTGTCCGTCTGTAGTTAACACAAGCATCTAAACGCCTCACGTTCTTTATTAGTCAAATATGTGATACATGACAGTTTAAAATCATCTTTGCGAGAGACGAACGTTATAAGAGTTTCTGTGGTATAGCGGGTAAGCGCACTGTTGGAGAAGCTAAGGCACGTAAGTTCGATTCTCATCCACGGCGAATAATTTTTGCGGGTAGAAACAATTTTGCGGTTAATTGTATAGTTATAATCATTCGTATCCATTATAAATATCGCATAAAGCATGTGTTTTGAGGCGCCACTACTTATTTTAGTGTGTTAATGTCTTTAAGAATCACGTATAAAAATGCCCCTATTGCGATTCTGGCTTCAGAACGTCTGCAAGTGCGGCTGTGTAGAGCTCTAGCGTTATCGCAACTTTCATCTGTGACGTAATTCAACCTTGGCCATAGTCGCCGAAAGATAAGACCGAGAACGACTTCCACAGAGGGTTCTAAAGACCACGGCTTCTGGTTGAAAATATTTCTAAGTAAAATGAGCTATGTAGTTGCGTGGGTTGTAATCGTTTGAATTCTTTTTGCGAATTTGATACCTTTGACACATGTAGAACATTCCTCTAATAAAAAATCTAAGTGCAATGAATATCACGTAACTATTCTTTTCGTAATAAGTGTGCTTGGACAGCATGTTGAGAAATATCTGTGATAGCACAGTGCGGTCGAGCCAGACCTACAGACCACAGGGATCCGAGTTCAAATCCCAGTAACGCTGGAATATTTTTACCTCCACGTGTAAAGAGAGTTACGTAATGCTGTATGAGGAAGTGTCGAAATTTTCACAGAAAACACGTTTTGTAAGTAGTTAGTTCGAGAAAAGTGGATTGTTGGTATTGTTATTTTATTTTCTATACACAAGGCTGTCAAAACGCTTGTTTTTTGAACCCGAAAAAGTGATTTTCCAAAAACCTCTTTGTGAATCCGTCTTCGTGTGAGTAATTCTAGAGCCTAAAGTAAACACGATTTTCACCAAAATGGATATTCCTTGAACGATCTGGCTAATATTATGAATCTTCGAATTTGAAACGAATCTTTTAATTTTGAAGGTACTTTACACCAAACCCCATCATATTTACATAATTTCCTCAAAAGAGCTCCAATTTTTCTGTAAATCTATTCCTCGAAGCACAAGATGTTTAAAAGTGGCGTACGTTCAATTTTGGGCGAACGATCTGAATTTTCGAAAATTGCAAACAAATACCTATTAACATTGTCGAAAACAAATATTAACGCTAGAGATTTTGTTTCATGAAATCTCTTTTTAAAAAGAGATATTAACTTAACGTAAATTAAACACTCCACTCTTTCCTAGTAATGATCCACTCTTCACTAGTAATGATTGCTGCTATTGGGTCTAACCGCTTCCTTATTCTTTGGAGGGCTACTGTTTTTTTAATTTTTTTCCAACAGTATTATCTCAAAAGTACTGGATGAGAACAGTTGATATCTGGAGTTGAAGGGATGGTGTTAGCTCCTATTGTAGGCCTGGTTCCTTGTGATTCCAGTGAAAAATCAGTAACTGCATTGAAACAGCAGAAGCTTCCGCCAATTGATAATCATAAGTGAATCACCATGTACTGGGTAGGGAGGAGAACGAGGAAATCTATATGAATTGTCGCCTGGTCTTTCTTTCTCAGATAAACACTTGGATAGTTTATCAACATCAAATCGGAATTTTAGCGCCTTTGATGTAATATTAAACATAAAAAAATCCCTTCCAGTTGTCTGCGTGTTATCAAAGTGTATCAAAATAGCCCCGACACCCGTATTACATTAGCCTCTTAAGTTGTATCATATTAGCCCCACAAATTTGAGGCTGTATATATCATGACACGATTAATATTATTGCATTATTTTAACGCAGAAAAGAATATTAATTCTTTCTTAATGATAACCTATTTTCAAAAATATCGTGTCATAAAAAATAACGAAGTAACATCAAAAGATTTATATCACGGTGGTAAAGTTTTTGACTGGAAAAATTAGGCATTTTAGTTTTGATTTTTTTCCTCCCAAATATTGTTACATTCTGAGTGTTTGCTATATGGTCATTATAATAGAATATATTTCCTATCATTTGTCATTTTCTTGTTAATTTTGGACATAAATAAATAACAACTCTTAAAGTGTAATACATTAACCCCAATTTTCTACTGTATAATATTAGCCCCGACTGATCTTTATAACATTGTCGAAAAACAATATGAACGCTAGAGATTTTTGTTTAATGAAATCTCTTTTTAAAAATAGATCTTGTATTAAGATAAATTGAACACCCTGTTTTTTTAAAACTGCAAATGCTTCACTTTCTTTTCGCATCGGAAAGGAGGTAGTCTTGTCGTGTACCTGGTGGTGAGGGGGAACCGTGTCAGGTGAGTTAACTTTAAAGACCCGAGTTCGAATCACGACGAGTAGAAAATATTTTCTGCTGCAGTAGGTCTTTTTTTTTTTGTTTCTTTTTTGCAGGTTCACATAGTCCGTATTGAATATTGTATAGCAATTACGAATAATACGTGAAAATATATGCTGTTGAGGCAACACTTGTTTTGAACATAAAACACTTTGTAAATAGTATGTATAGTAAGATAAACTTTATTTAGGTGAGAAAACTTAGACCATTCACTTTGATTCTCTAAATTAAAACTTGACGTAACTGAGAACAGTGTCATCATAAGAGTTATTATGATACATATATCCTTTATTTTTAAAATCTTAGGCCCCGAAACGCGCCTCGAATTAATTATTAATATAATAGCAATAGCTATTTATATATAGTATAATTTCATAATTATTTCCAAAGAACCGGAACGCCGTTCCGTCGCGAACCAACAGAAATCAAGCCTTTTATATACAGGATATTCGGGGAAGAAATGTCGAATCTTCGAAAAATAGCTGTTAAGACAATTTTAAGCTTATTTTGTCTAATAAACTACACGGATATTCCAAATGGCTAAGCCGCAATAAACATTCAAAAGTTGGTTTGGAGATATGTTTTCTAGGCAACTATTTGCGTTGTAGAAGCATATAAACACTTCATTAATATCTAAATTGTTTATGATTAACAAAATAAATGAATACATTTGATCAGAAAGAAAAATTGACCTAGAAATAAAAGCACCCAATTTTCACAGTTCGACTGCTTTTATTTCTCGGTTAATTTTATTCTGAACTAATACATTAATTTATATTGTTAATAATACAAACATGTTACATGTTTCGGTTTGTTTACATGATTCTAGGAATGCAAAGTTTTTCGTTTGATCATTCAACTTCATCAATCACTCAAAATTACTTTAATTTTCTCTGCTTATCAGTTTTTTAATCCCAGATCTTCGATGAAGACATGAATCAAATAACATCGTAGATATTTGAGTGTTTTAAAAATAATAACGTGAATAAATGCTTATATTTATTGAATTGGTTTTATAATAACCTGTAAAAACATGGGTTTTCTGTTGGTTTTGGGTATGTTGAAAACATTCAAATAGTAAAGGCAATGTTAAGCTGGTGACAATGTTAAATGTTAAATGTTAAAACATTGTTTATTTGATATTTTTCTTAGGGATAGTTTATAATGGTTAAAGGTTTTTGAAAGAGTGCACATTAGATACCTCGAATGGCCCGTTTCCGTTTAATAAACCGCTACGTTCTTCCTGTACAGATGGTCGTGCAAAATTCAAGGTTTTGATAGATTCGTAGAATGGCGGCCAACAAACCACCTTCGAACTCTGACGATACTGAAATGTAGTCTGTGTTTGGAAGGTCATATCACTTGACCACCAAGTTCGTTCTATGTATTTTCACTGGGAAATGCTAGGCATTGATATTTACTAAACTGTAAACAAACGCTAAATCTCTTTGAATTGTTATAACATCTGTTTTGCTTTCTTTTAGTAATATCAACTCGTTTTACCAAATACGTGAGTTTGTTATATTTTTACACGCTACAATTATTTAATTTTACAAGTATTTATTTTCAAGCATTTAGGAATTCATGAAATTTCATTGAAACGTTCGCCAATCTAAAAACCTTTTAAATGTATATTAAATATATTAATGTTGTTTAAAAATATGTATTAACAATGCGTAGATTTAGCACATAAAGCTCTGATTTGAATATTATACAATGAAATCATCAAATTAACAGTTTTAGAAAGGAATGATAAATTGAATTGAAAATATTAACTTAAAGTTTATATACGTTTATTTAGAAATTTCTATACTTGTGTAAATATTGTCATGTGTGATTCTACTCATGTGATCTTTCAAAACACAAAATTGAATATTTCTGTATTTGAAAACCTTAACACTACCTTCATCCAATCCAGTGCGGTTTATAGCAAACAGCTAAGCAATATGTTTCCCTATTTTCTAATGGTAATGGTTAAACAAGAGGAACGAATAGTTTCTGACTCTCGGTGTTAACAGGGACTTAAAGAAAATAATAATACAGTTATTCGGTTGCTCAACATCCCTTTGATAGAAAAACAGAAACAATTGTTTCGGCGTAATGCACCTTGAAAAATATTTTTTTATAATCAATTTCTTTCCTATTTGATAAATATATCGACTTGCAAATTGTAGAGAAATTAAAAGAGAATATAAAAACCAAATAAAAGTTATGCTCATACTCGCCGTAAAAATACGAATTTAGCATAATTAAATTGGCCACAGAATTTGTTTACAAGCAAGTGCATTTTAAGCATATGTGGCAGGCAAAAGCGCGGCATTGGAGAACTGTTTTTTCAGTATGCCCATCCCACGCTATTCTGCTAGCGCGAATGAATGAAGCGCAAACAAATGGGGTCTACTAAGATGTTAATTTCTTATAAACAATTACATATATCTCGAGAACGAGATATAATAGCACCGGACGGATTCCGGAATTTTGCATCACATTTAAACGCCATTCAGATTAGACAATAAAAAATTTGCAACAATTGCAAATTTATAAACAATTTCCAAATTTTGCAAATCTAAAGTGGGGAGAGTCTCCCGATGTCCCAGAACCAAAAACAGTGAATTAACAATTTTGCAACAATTTATAATTTTATAAACAAATTCGAAATATGCGTTAGAACGGCCGGGAAGGCTCCGCAAATTGTGCCTGAAATGAATATCTCAAAATAGCAGTTTGTCAGGAGTTACAAATCGATGACTAAAAGTTAGAATAATTGTTGCTAAAATGATAAATATTTACTGGTCTATAGACAATCATTCTGGACGGAAAACCCCGCTTAGAAATATTTTTTTCGTCGTGGCGTACGCGCAGGCAAACTATCTCCTTCGGCAGGGAAATATGACGATATTTCTGTCTCGTACGTAAACGAACTAGCCCCCTCCCCCTGACACAGCGTTCTTTCTGCCCCTTGGGATGTTGCACCAATCACAGACAACTGTGGTTCTACCTGCTAGCGATTGGTCAACAAGTCCCTCCCCGTGCCCTCCCCCAGGCCGAGGGTTGTCCAAGTTTGTCGGCGCGGTGTGGAAGATAGAATTTTGAACGATATTTTTTCTGAGGGAGAGGGTAACTTTTCTTGTCACCACTCTAAAGGTGTAGGAAAATGTTTCTTGTATTAGTCTTCCTGTTTTCCAAAGACTTTTTACTTAAATTTTATTTACTTAAGAGTAATATTATTCGATTTATTTTCACTCAAATATTGTTAATTTGTATTTTCACGTTGTTATTAATTGTAATTAGTGCCTCATATGGTCTTCATTATTTAGAATTATTAGTGAAGTCCATGATCCTAAGACTACAAAAAGTTGATTAATACACCCTTGTACTTGTTTCATCTTGAGGGGAAGTTTATTTTATCACCGAAGGAAAGATTTGACCGAAGGCAACAGTTACACATTACTTGTTGAGGAGAAGTATGTCAGAAAACATTTACAAAAATACGTTATTCGCTTCAATGTGAAGATATACATATTTTTTACTGTATTTACTCATTATAATGCGGCAAAATTACTGTTTCCTTTTAAAACAGACAAAATTGAACATAATTGCAATAAAATATAAATGTGAAATACGTCTGCATACATATCTCTAGTTAATATTATCGATTTTGCAAATTGTGTCTTATTTTCTTTCACAATTGAGAACACAAAAATATGTTATTACTTAACTTAAGCCCTGTATGTTTCAGCAATTTGTTTCTTTTTTCACGTAAGTAACAGGTCCGAATCAATTTCCTCTGTTTTCACATTATTTCGTAAAGCTAATTTACAAAAATGAAAAAAATAATCTCTGAGATTCTTCGATAATTATGGTTTTATTTATATATTTTATTGAACTGTTAAAAATTGGGAAATATTATTTCATTCTATATAACATTTTTATGGTTTTCAATTTTATAGTACATCGACCACTAACGACGCTCTTCTCAGTACTTCCCAGTAAACCGCAGAGAGTGAAATGTGTTCTTTAAACTCTCAATTTTTTGTTCTCAATAAGAGAAATGGAAAAGTAGACCCTAATGTGTTCCGTTAATCATACTTCTTGTTTGGTAGCTTTTACGCTCTTTTGGAGTTAGTTGGAAACACCAGAAATAAATTACTCATTATAATCGATTCTTGTTTTGCGACAGTCGTTTGTTTTCGTGCTTACTACACTGATTATACTATGTATTACGTGTAAGAACGATCTAATTTCTGTCTATTCGATATGTTAAATAAGCTTGTATCAGACTATTATAGGAATTGTATTGTATTAACAGGAATTAATTTTTATGAATTCAAACATACGTATTAAAACTGTGAATTATAGTTTTGTGGTTTAATTTAATTCAAATCGTGTTTAATATCGTAAAACACACAGTTTGTTTAATTATGCCATTTCCAATATGGAAAATTGTAAGAAGACCGCACTCATTGGTTGGAAATACGATTTTAGCGGAAAGAAGATTTTTCTTTTTCCACAATGCTTGCGTGGATGGCTAGTGAAATACGTGGGTTTTCCTCCTCTCGAACATAATGTCAACTTTTAGCTTTTCCGGAAAATGTGCTAATTGTGACAGTGTTCTTTCGTAACGACATTTTTGCTTGGAACCTTATTTGAAGTGTTATTTTTTTAATCTGGTATCGATGAGCACCGTTATTTTACAGATGTTCACAGCCTTTTCATTTTTTGTTTATTTAACTAACGACATACATATGGCACACAATATTTGGTCAGCATGCTAGCTTTACGTGGTGCGATTGCTAGTTCGATGGTCGCTTTACGTGGTCGAGGCAAAAATAGTTGTAGTTTTCCATTGTTATCGTCTCAGTTTCTATGACTGTGTGACAAAAGCTCAGGCAGGCAAAGTATGCTAGGTATGGTAAAGGAAATCTCGCCATATGTCTCCCTCATCCCTAGACGTGAATAATAAATACATGGAAACACCGCTAGCTGCCTAAAGAAAGATTAATCTGATCCTACAATGCCAAATACGCAAACACATTTTGAAACTACCATATCGCACTTCGTGATCAAAACAAAAGTTTTAAAATTGACGATTCAAAGGAAAAGCCACTGCATTGCTTCGGATATTGTCCTCAGAAGGCCGTCCTGTGTCCCATTGAAGGCCCTGTGACTCGTAGATGATGTGTTCCAAGGTTTGTTACTGAGCTCCGCTGTCACTTCAGGATTCACACTACAACCCCATTTGGTGGGGCTTGAGCCACACCGATGCGAGCTCTGTTGAGGGAGAAGACGTTTTTGAGGCAGTAAGAATCCAGGATGTGGAGAATTTGGTTTTTGGGGACTGAGTCATTTGGATGGTAAATTTGTCCAGAACTTCTTACAAAATGCATCCACTACTTCTTGAGCAATTGAGAAGAGATTTTGATTTGAGTCTGCAAGGTTTGGTTATTTTAGTACGGTAGTGAGAAAGGGTTGGAAGATTCCTTGCGAATTCTTGAATTAGGTTATGGCGTATTTTAAGTAGTTGGATGTCTTAAAATACGAAATTTGTGGGGAGGAGTGAGTTTCATTACACCTGAAATGATACGCGTGATGTTGTTCAGGACAGTACATACATTTTTAACATGAGTGTTGCTCTACTAAACAGAAGAACAATATTCAGCTGAAGAACAAGGCTTATATTCGAGAACTGACTGATTGATGTTTCCGGGCCTATCAACTGGTATGGTCATTAGTCCAGTTGGTGTAGTGAACGTTTTATCGCGGGATGAGACTGTGTTTCTCCCCCGAAAGGTGATATCCGTCGCCGACCCACACGTTGGTTTGCGGAGGTTTTCCTCCAGGTGTCTCCATCAGAGAGGCACCGCTACAGCCGAGGCTATCTTAATCTCCCGAATGGTCTCCCGTCATGCGTGGTAGTGTAGTGCATGTGTGTGTGTATTTGTAAGAGGAGAGAATAAGTCAAGGAAGTGGAAGGCAAGATCGCGTGCGGTATGTGGCCCATTTGTTAGGTTACTGATCTCGCTTTCATCGGAGAAACCACGGAAAAACACCGATCAGAACCAGAAGCCTATAGAATTCTCCCTCATACAGCAGCTGAATTCAACTTGCCTACGTAGCTTGTGTCGAAAATCTAGCCTATGTCGGGACTCGAACCCTATGACATCCCGGTCAGGGTCTCTGTAAAGTCAACGGCAATGCTGGCTCTGAGCTAAGCTCAGCCGATTTTATATTAGAGGAGTTGTCCGTGATGTGGATGCGGAGAATCCGCATGATGTCCTGGCGAGTTTCCTCAGAATGTTAGCACTATCTCAGTTTGACTGCAAGATAAGTGAGATGCTTTTTCAAGGAGAGATATGCTCTAAAATTACATCGAGATATTTCGGGATGTGATTATAAGACATTTCCTTCAAGTGCACATTGATGGTGAATGCTGATTTGTGATTGAGGTGGAAGTGGTGATTCAGTTTTAGAATGGCTATCTACGGATGATGGACCAGTTTTTATAAATGCAAATAGTTTTTTAAGATCTTGAATAATCTCTTCCAGGATGTTAAACTTGGTATGTTGTGTAGCGATGCAGATATTATCAGAGTAGGATAATTTTTAGGAGGTGTTTTCAGGCATGTTGACTGTGTAGAAATTGAAGGGCAGCAGGGAAGGTGGTATGGATTATCAGGGCAGTCAATTTTGGAATTTTGGCTTGCTTTTTGACCCTCCTGATATTCCTTGAAAAGTGCGTATTGAATGCAAGTTGATAATCAGAGTTGCAACCACGTTCGTACTAAGTGCTCTTGCTAGTTTGAAGATAATTTTGTTCTTCCCTATGGTATCAAAAGCAACTGTAAGGTCGATAAGCACGGCACCACTTTTAAGACATTTTTTATATTTGAATTCGTTGAAATAAGTTAGGGAGAGGAGCTGCTTTGTCTGAAACGTTTGAAAATTTTGAAAGGATTTCAACAAAAATGGGACTGGTTATCTTACAAATAAGATCCTTCAGTAGTTTGTGGGTGGTGCTTAAAACCTATTTAGTTCACGGCAGCGATAACTCTGATTTATTTTATCACGTTGAAACGTTGGGTAACGGTGAAACTCTTGATTGAACTTTCAGTCACCCTCGTTCTCCCACCATCAGTTCCTATTGCACTGCAATAGTATCCACTAACAGTGTTCGGAGTATACAAGATTTAGAATTATGAAATTAGATTGAGGGTTAGAAACAATATTCTCAATCATCACTATTTGTATTTACAATAGTTTCTATTTTACAATGATTATTTTTTTCTTTATACGTAGTGGCATATCTGTGTTACATTAACTATTTCGTGTTTGATTTTTTTGTGTTTCCAAGCGCGTCAACTGCTTCGGTCATTAGTCCCGTTAGTGTAGTGCATGTTTTTCTCTTGGGAGATGGCGGTGATCTTCCCACGCTGGATGGCGAGATCCGGCACCGACCTACCGTCGGCTAGTGGGGTTTCCCCTAACCAGGACTCTCCCACCAGCGGGGGCACGCCCCAGCCGGGACAAGCTCTAAGCTCCCGACCGGTCTCCCGGAATATGTGGTAGTGTAGTATATGTTAGTGTAAGTGTGTGTGTAAGGGGACAGGATAGGACAAGGAATAGGAAGGAAAGATCGCGCGCGGTCCGTGGCCCGTTTGGTAGGGTACTGCTCCGGCATTCGCTTAGTGCTGATCGGAGAAACCACGGAAGACTACCGATCAGAGCAGCCGGCTGCTAGAATTCACCTCCCGATAGCGACTGAATTCGACCTATCTGAAAAGCTAGTGTCGAAAATTCTGCCGCCGTCAGGACTCGAACCTAGAACCTCCCGGTCAGAGGCGCTGCAGTGACATCAGTTGATGCACTCAGCTACCGTTCCCGGTTATTTCGTGTTATACTAATATTTATTTATTTATTGCTTGTTAATAACTCGTATAGAAAATTGTGAGGCATTGCTATCTTGTTCACTTCAGAAAGTATATCAAAACTAAGAAAAAATTTAAATAAGTTAAAGTAACATCAAAACTGACGAAATTGGGATGATAGTTTTCTGCCTTTGTTCTCGTTGTTTTGGTAATCATAGAGTAGCATATCCCTGTTACTGAACTCCGCCGCTCTAAAATCTCCTTTTTAATGAGAGGCCAAAGCTGCGTATATTGGCCTTTCGGGTTCGCAGTCCGACCCGCGGAACTGCGCGCAGCGTTCATCTTTTATTATGCTGATAGGAACTTTTTAATTGGAGCTCTAGCGGTGTTGCTTCTCTTTCCGCTCAAATTCGTTATAATTTCACTTGCAAAAGGTTTTCATTGCTGAACATTTCACACTTTTCATGAATATCGTTAGTTTCCCTAAGCGTTTCCAGGAAAGACCCTGTAACAGGAGTATCTAGGTAAACTGACCAAAGCAAATACTGAATTGGCGGTCTTATTCGTGTAATTTGTGTCCCTACAAAAAACAATAATAAAAATTCACGAGAAAAGTATAATTATATTTAGTAATTACTAAAGAAAGGCATGACATGTATTTTAACTCACAAGCAAATACGTTAATATATACCTAATCCTCATTACCGGGAGATGTCATGGCCATTGAATTTAAACGAAACAGGAAAACTTATAGAATATTCATCCCATTAAAAATTGTTAATTTTCGTGCAGTAAAATGCGTTTATTTTTCATTTCCATACAAGTTCTATTATACTGTGAATACAATAAGAGGAATAAAGAAAGAAGGAAAGAAAACATATTATCCTAATTTAATATACCTCAATAGCGTACTTTTTAATATAAAAAGTAATAAAATGGTATACAATATGACAACTGTAAGACTTTTAAATTTGATACATTTAAAATACTTTTATCGCAAAACATATTTATGCCATCTTCTTCTGTGTAATGACGTTTCTGTAATTAAACGTAATTGTCATTCAACTTGTAAACTAGCGTATAGCAATAGCACCCTTTGTCATTAGCAACTGTGGTTTGTGCCGTACTTGCGATACCCTACATGCCCCAATGGGAGGGGGGAGTGTTTGTAGTTCTGCTCCTATACTCTCGACCAATTTACAAAATTATTTAGAAATAAATATTGCTCTATAAAATGAAAAAGCATGCACTACACTTACGGTAATAATGATGTAAACTGTTGACGCGCCCGGAATCACTAACCAACCAATCTATAAAAGGAAAAGTTTTAATTCTTCTTTACATAGTTTTTTGCAAATAAATGTCCGGTAATTTTTTCCCCTCCTTTTCATCCTCGAAACGCTTGTTCAGAGCGATAAAAGATGTAGGATTTTGGGATTGAGAAAGGATCAAAGTTACGTGTTACACCCCAGTTCGATACAGGAATAATTAATCTGCAAGGTGAGTTCATCATAGAGACAGACATCAGTGCATCATTTAGGGAAAATTTTATTGTTATTTTTTGTTCCTGAGGCTGAAGCCTACTCTGGAGATGGTCAATAAGTATATTAGGAGGTGATTACGTTGATGATGGACGTAGGATGATAGACAGGGGGAAAAAATCCGCAAGCAAAACTGACTCGAACCCGCCATGTCTGAGATACTATATTCGTCACGGAATGTATCGGATTTGAACCCCAGTACCCAGAGGCAAAAACGTAGCGCGTTGGCAACTCCGCCATGCATCCTTCCCATGCAGACAGTGTTGTGGACAATGCACTATAAGCAACGCACTGGGAACACTCTCGTATGTAATGCGTGCGAGCAACTTAAAGAACAGCTTACCAAGTTTGTCGGAGAACTGACACGAAGGGAGAAGAACCCGAATTTCTGGTGAACAGGGTGAACTGGCCGGTCTGCGGAGGGGATTTGCTTGGGGGGGGCGGAACGGTAGTGCAGGGTGACGGGAGAGCGACGTTGGGGGTGGCGGGCGAGGAGGCGGAGCCGGCAGCGGTGAATGCCGCGGGGCGCGTGATGAATCGCCGGCGGCGCTTATCTCGCGGCGGGCGCGTGCCCACGGTGGCATCTGTCATTGCCCGCCGTCCCCGCCCCCGCCCCGCCCCCGCCCCGCCCCCTCCCGGCCCCCTCCGCCTCCGCCTCCGCACCGCACCGCACCTCCGCTCCCTCCCCGAGGCGGGACCCGTACCGTGGCGCTAATCAGCGCACGGGGGTGGGAGCTGCGACGGCAGCGGCAGCGGGAGCGACAGAGGTTGACGGAGAAGCCGAGGGAAGCGGGCCCGGGGTGCATCGCCTTGTCCGTCCTCCCGCCAACTGCCCCCGCAGCCGCTAGGCGTTTCTCACGACACTTCCTCTCCTCGCTGCTGCATCTAGACGCACTCGAGTGCGTTGAGCATCCAAAGAGTAGTTACTAATGTTGTGAAGACCTCAATTAAAATGTTGGCTTTGTTGTTGAAGATTTGCGGAAATATGATTCGAAACAACAAGAAAAAATTGATAGACTAGAGTACGTAACCCTTGTACACAAATAATATTCAAAACTAATTCAGTGTTATATAATAAAAGCAATAATGCAAAATGACATAAAATAAAAATAATGGGAAGAACGAAATGATTGGTAACTATAAAACTATATTTTCGTTTCACATATCCTAAAAGTAAATTACTCCACCTCGTATACAAAATTTAAAACTCTAGAATTTTAGAAAGATAAGTTTTGACGCGCTCAACGCTTAGATTGTGTTCTCTTTCTTCAATACGCCTTAAAGTCATTATTTTTACACACAGTATTGGCGTAGCTAACGAGTTGCCATACACTAACGAGTCAATTATGAACCAACGACCGTGTGACATTCTATTCACAGTACGAGTTAATAACTCTACGTTCCATGCACTAGGCGAACATCCTTTTCGTGTGATGATGTCAAACTCACATTAAGAAAAGTCGCAGCACCCGAGTTGGCGAAGAAGTGCAGTTCATTCGATCGCTTTACTTCGTTAAAGTATATACACTGTAATGTGAATTTGATTCCTCGATGCACATAAATGAGCGAGAACATATCACATTAATAGTTATATTGTGGTAATGAATAATCTCATTAAACATAATTTTGAAAATCAAAAAGGAAAAAAAGAGAAGAGCGGGTTATGAAACTACTCTTCTACGCTCATGTCTCTTGAAATTCCATTTTGTTTTTATCCAGATAAATAAATCATTCATCTTCACTATAATATATCTTCAATAGCCTTCGAAATACATTTTTAACTACCATTCCGAATAACTCACGTGATAATCGCAAAACTTTCCTGAGTGGAACAAAAAATTGTGGGATTTTCTACGTAAAAATGTAGCGAGCAGTTGCCAGAAACGAAAGCAACGAAAGGTTTAGTAGTTTGTTTTAGCAATTTCAGGATCCCCGCCAGTTAATTACCTAGCACACGACTCACACCTCCAATTGTCAGTTCTCGCCTGAGATACAACAAAATATTCTAGGAAAACTCATCGATGCACATATTATTTATTCGTTTTGTTGTTTTATTTAATACGATTTTAGAGTGTAGAAAGTAATACAACGAGAGTCGTTTCTATAGAACGTCACGACAACCATTATTAATTTAATCAGAAAAACTATCGCTGTTTCACAAATGCATTTACGAAATAGTTCTAAAAACAATTTTAGCCCAGTAGCCCAATTGCTTGAACCGGCAAATAAAGCATTCTCAGTATTTTACTGAACTGCTCCCGAAAATATAGATATTTAAATTTATTGCACACGTCACAAATATAAATACTTTAGAAAAAAGTATTTTTGTTTTATAATAAAGAGACTATCTTACCCGGTATAGGAATTGTGTACATTAAGACATGTGTTTGTAACTCGTTCAAAAATGCTAGAGTTAATTTGTATTTATGATTTTACTTCTTTATAAGTTTGAGATTTTGACCATGTGTTTCCAGCCAGGTCGATGATTTATCTCCCCCATTTCCCAGCTATTCGTTCAACAAAATATGAAATTGTTTGCCTGTATATGTAAATGTACTTATCTCCAAACGTCTTTTGCAGTTTTAACATAAATTGTACTATTGTGTTCAAATAAGTTAATGGCTCTTATCTGTTCATAATAGAATGTAGAGGTTGAATGTCAAAATGTAACTATAAAACGAAAAAATCTTACTCAGATTGATTTCCTACGTACATTAAATACGTAGAGAAGTGAGAAATGAACTTCAAGTAGCTACAGAAAATCATCAAGTTGACGAAAGTATCGTGACGTGAATATAGAGGCAGCCTACGATTTTAATACAAGTAATAAATCATATTATTATTATTATTATTACTATTATTATTATTCTTATTATTATATTAATGGAGATTATTGTATTTCAGAATGTCGAACTTTGTGATGAAACTATCGAATTAATTCATGCTACCCCGTGTATCTGCCTAGAAATTGTTTCAATCACAATAATATATGTATCCCCTTTATTCTTAGAAAAACATTGCAGCTCATCTTAATGCATTTAATTAATTTTCAAGGTTAAAAAATATTCAAAATTATGTATGTTAAGGTACGTTTATTTCTTCAATATCTGTTATCTGACTTCTGGGAATTGGACCGCGAAAAACTTCTACGTCCATTCTCGACGCAAGAACGAACTTTTGGAAAACTTTACTGAAAAGCGCATCTGCGAAGGACCATTAGTGATAAAGTTGATTTTTCAAGAATAGTCGAAGTTTCTGCAAGGACATTGAAATAATGTTATTATAGTTTTATTGAGAGACTTTTCTCCTAGTGAAAAAATCAACAAACGCATTAATCGTTCTTCTCAGACGAATAATCTCTCTTTTTATTTCCGTTTCCTCTACTGCTATCTATCATTTAATTTTTTATTATTTGGAGCGGGAGCGGTGGCTCAGTGGCAACTGATGTCACTGCGGTGCCTCTGACCGGGGGTCCTAGATTCGAGTTCCGACGGCGGCAGGTGTTTCGACACTAGCTTTTGAGATAGGTCAAATTCAGTCGCTGTCTGGAGGAGAATTCTAGCGGCCGGCTGCCCTGATCGGTAGTTTTCTGTGGGTTCTCCGATCAACATCAGGCGAATGCCAGAGCAGTACACTAACAAACGGGCCACGGACCGCGAACGATGTTTCCTTCATCTTCCTTGTCCTATATTCACCACTTACACACACACGCTTACACTAACATGCACTACACTACCACACATGCCGGGAGACCGGTCGGGGTCTTAGAACATGTTCCGGCTGGGGTGTTGTTCCGCTTGTGGGAGATACCTGGTTGGGAAAACCCCGCTAGTCGACGGTAGGTCGGCGCCGGATCTCACCATCCAGGAGGGGGGAAATCATCGCCATCTCCCGATGAAAAACATTCACTACACTTATGGAACTAATTACCTCAGTAGTTGACGTTCTCGGAATCGCTAACAATCAATCAATTATTATTTGAATTTAAAAGAATTACTATATGAATTTCTTTAATACGTATCTATATGCTTAAGTATTCTTAATTGTTTTTGCGTATGTTTTCTGTGTACGTTGTTATGTAACTTTTGATAATCATTACATTTTTGTTTGTTCCTTGAATAATAATAATAATAATAATAATAATAATAATAATAATAATAATAATAATAATAATAATAATAATAATAATAATTATAATAATAATAATAATAATAATAATAATAATAATCTTAATTTGTATTTCTGAAAAAGTTTAGTGTATGCATTTTACAACTTAGAGATTATTATTACTGTTATATGCTTTTAAACGATACCAGTATGTTCATGTGATAAATTGATGTGATTACGTCTACGAGCCATTATGTTGACCTGTGTGTCACCCCTGGCCTTTGCACGCGTTGACATGACGGGACCAAGCGACAGGCATAATTGACAAAACATATAACTTTTGCAGGAAAGAGGCGAATAGCGTTTCACCCGTGTGCTGGAAATCATCTGGTTTGTGTGAGAACGAAGGTTGTACATTCAGGACTTGATTTCTGGCGAAACGCGACGAAACGGTGTCCCGGTACCTCGAAAATTATTATTAAATTTTATTATAAATAAATAGCTATTTCTAAAAAATTAATTAATTTGGGACGCGTTCCAGAACGTAAAATTTTATAAATCAAGCACTGCGTACGTACGTATATTGAGAAAATGTAACGAAGGAAAGAAATGAACGCCCGACTGAAAGAAAACCAATTGCTATCGTTAAAATGTGATTTCTCAGTGAGTGTAGTGGCACCTGTAACACAATAAGCTTACCTAACAGACAAGGAAATGAAAAGCATTTGAGGCGCAGTGCACATTGTATGAAATACCCACGGAGACTACGAACTACCTAGCGGAATGAACGAACCACCTTGGGTTTGAGGAAGGGAGAGATGTGGAGGCACGGGTTAGGACAGTGCAAGAGAGAGGGGAAGGGGGAGAGGGAAACAGAGAAAGAATAGAATTAGCTGGAGAATTGGCGAGAAGGCATGAAAACGAGCAAGGGAGGTCACAGACTGGGGGAGGAGGGAAACCTAACGAGCCGGCAAGCATGTGAACAAGAGATTGAGCAAGCAGAAGAGGCAAGAGCGCGGGTGAGCAAGGGCGCAAGCACGAGGCCGCGAAAGAGTGGCGGAGCGGGGCCGCTCCCGGCGCGGCGCAGCGCTGGGCCGGAGGCCGGCGGCATTTCCTTCTCGGGCGCCCGTGTTTAAAGAGGACAGACCCGAGCCGCGAGCAGGGGCGGCCACCACCGCCTCCGCCACCGCTGCCGCATCCACCGCCACCGCCGCCGGCCGCCGCCCCACCCCCTCCTCCTCCCCCGCCCTCGCCCCGCTCCCACTCCGCCCGCCCACTTTCCGCTCGCAGCCCGTCGATAGCAGCCAGCTGTTTATCGATATCTCGCGGGGCGGGCGTTGGCACGCGGAGGAGCGAAAGGGAGGGCCGCGGAGCGCGAGACGGAGAAAGAAACGGGCAGATCGGGCGCGTTTTATAGTCCGAGCCGCTTCATTTCCCACAGGTGTTTTATTCAAATGTGTGCTTTAATGCCGTCAAAGCTGTGAACTGTGGCGACCTGCCTGCGGTTGTGAACACCTCATTTAACATTGTTGCGTGAGCGTTCATCACAGGAAAAGGTGCGAAACGAATGTGTTGTGCGGGCATCATGCGTCTTCACAATAAATATCAGTTCTCTCCTGTTGGAACCTTGTGATGGAGTATAGGCAAAAACGGCGTTAAGTTCATAGAAATGTATTTTTTACGTAAAACTTCATATTCCCTAAGATATGACTGATTTTTTTACAAATGCATGGAATGGTCTGTGGTAGTAACGTCTTGTTTTCTTTCCATATGTCAAGTTTGTCGAAGGGTAATGAATTTTGTATTTTACTATTTAATTGGGATATGAAATAATATTTTAAGAAATAATAAATATTTTATTGTCCTTTATACATGTATCACAAAATTCTGAAACGAGCATTTTGCGGAAAAGTTTCGTCTGGAAATTCCAGTTTTCACCTTTGGGAATATAATGTCCATTTATGCCTCAAAGCATTTATGCAATTAACCTAAGATCTACTGATAAATAGAAAACTATGAGCATACATTTTAATGTTACTTTCAGGAGAATATGTTTCTGTCTTTAATTTCACGCAATACCAATAAGTCATGCCATAAGCTCTATTTAGCACCGACATAATTATCTCAGAAGTGTATTTGTAGACCTGAAATGTGGTATACGAGCACTTGCACGTGTCCATATTAAGGGTCCTCATACAAAACTTTAGTGAAACGAGCCCTAGCTACAGAATGTGAATTTTGTAGAACGGTGTTTAAAGCGGCCGTTCGCTTCTTCGTGGCTCCTCCCTCGTTGGGAGCAAGTGGCCACCGAGAGCGTGCTATATCGCGAAGCAGGGAAGCAGGGCGCAGCCGCTACAAAACGTTCTAACAAAACGTGTTCCTACTAACCGTTGCTCGCCGTTGTGATATATATACTCAAACATGACATAAATGGAAGAATGGCTACTTGCGAGGCCGAGGCCACGGCGTGTGTGGCACTAGAGGGGCTTCCAGGCAGCCGACGCGGCAGAGCGGGGCCGAGGGCGCGAGCGGGGACGGATGCGGGGACGGAAGGCGTAGGCGAATCCCCTGGCGGTACAGACAGCCAGCAGGAGGGGAGACGGGGAGGAAATACGAATGGCACGAGCGTTGAGAGCAAGGTGGATGTGGGTGCTGGGATAAAGGAACGGTTGTGGGAAAGGCACTGTATCGGCTGTGGAAGTGACGGAGCGGAGCGGCGATGTTGTTGTAGGGCATCCGTGGCGACCGAGGTAAGTCCACACACAAAGCACCGGAACTGACAGTAATTGAGGACGAGAAGGAGCAGACGGAAAAACATGTAAACGGTGAAGTTGAAGCAAAAAACTTAAGGAAAGTCGGTGGTTTTTGTATAAATGGGCAAGGAAGGGTGCGGATACCCAAAGCAAAGCTAATTAAATGTATTTTAGAAACATTAATTATTTATAAAAAAAAGCCTTTAATTGCTCTTTGAATTTCGTACCAACAACGTTTATATTGCCGACACCTTAAATTTCTGACATGTTGGTCTATAATATCTTCGAATGAGCCTCCAATAAAAAGAAGTTCGTTTTTGAGGTGGGGATTCCAAGAAGTGATGCTCAGAAGTGTTGTATGTGCAGAAGCACTGGAGGTGCAGTTGCTTGGTTCTAACGACAATGACGCCAGCGGAGAGAGCAGGCCGTGTGAAGAGGCTGAAAGTACGCTCACGCACGCCTGTTGGGTGGGGAGGCGTGGGCGCACGCCAGCAAATGGGATAAGGCGTGTTGAGAATCGGGTTGGCGCGTGAGGAGCGGGGGCGAGAGCGGGAGTAGAGGCGGAGGGGATGAGGGTGCGGGCTCGTGGAACGGGGTGGCGCGCACGGCCGGTTTGGGCAGAGCTCATGCGTAGCACGCCCCTGCGGCGTGGGACGAGGGCCGGTACGCCCCGCGCGTGAGCTGAAGGCGGACGCGAATTAGCGGTCGGGGCGTAGTGGCGCGGCGGCACCGCCTCTGACGAATCCATCCATCTCCGTCGCCCCTCGGCCGCACTACCCGCACTCCCTGTCCGCTCATCCTGCGCCGTGCCCTCCGCTCCGATGCTCTGAAGTTTCGGCACTCTGATATACCGGTACTCCGACGTACCGTCACTCCGATGTACCGACACTCCAATGTACCGATTCTCCGATGTACCGACACTTAGATGCACCGACATTCCCAAGTTCCACCACGTCAATGGTCATACAATCCGATGGACCGACATTCCGATGTATCGACAGTCCACTGTATCTACATTCTGATGTATCGACAATCTGATGTATCAACACTCCGATGTATCATAACTCCCGTGAACCAACTCCAAAGCTTCGATGCGATAACGCTCACGTTTCCACTCACACGACTGGCCCTGATCTCCTGTCATCATTTTGTTTCTTTGGGTCCCGTTTTCTACTCTTTCAACACTACATTTTTACTTTCTCGCTACGGAGTAGAAAGTTATGTAATGCTGCGCGAAAATACAGCGAATTTTCGGCAGAAAAAAACTTATTTCGAGGCTCTGGTAACGAAAAAGTGGATAAATCAAGTTGCTAAATTTAGAAAGAAATCCCCTAACATGTGGTGTAGCAAGAATCCATGTTTTGTGGGTCCTTGATATCGAAAAATCGATTGACGGCAAAACGTCTGTCTGTCCGTCTGTGAACAACGGTAGTGGCTAGGAAAATTGATATTCCCCAATCGACCTGGCTGTTGCCACGGCCCCTTGAGTTTGAAATTGCTATTTTCATTGGGAGGGTGATACTTTACATGTAGCCCCTGGAACATTTTTCAAGTTTTAGAAAGAATGGCTCCATCGTTTTTTAATAAATTTTGTTGTTGGGTAGTGTAAAGGACGTTAAGAAAATGGTACAGGTCTCACGTTCTTCGAAAACCCTGTTTTTTCGAAAATTGCAAAACTTCAAACTTTTTTCGGAGTCTTCCTGCAATTATGAAGATAGAGATTTTTTCTTTAATGAAATCTGTTCCTTAAACATAGATTTTAAAATAAGCTCATGTACAATTTTTCGAACATTTTAGTACTTTTCGCGTAATTTTGCGTGAAAATACGGGAGAAAAGTACCTGATGTTTTAGCACCACTAGTTTTAAATATAATTTGAAGATTTTTAATTTACTTCTCCGTCGATTCAGCGTTTTTCATGATTACTTTCTCACATACTACTTACGTAGTGTAGAGAAAGTATTGTAATGTTGCGGTAAAAACGGCACTTTTTCAACAGAAAATCTAGTATTGCGGGGCCCTGATATCGAAAAATTGGGTAAATAGTGTTTTTAAGTTTAATACGTTATTTTCTCAAACACGTTGAGTGGTCAGAATCCACGTTTTGTGGATTTTTTATACTGAAAAATTGGTTGATGGCAAAACCTGATCGTTTCCCGTCTGCAAGGCGTCAACGCTAACTCCTAACTCGTTCGAACGATTTTCTCTAAAATTATTATTTCCTCATCGATATGTTTGAACTCAAGGTCCTGCAAATTTTTCAAACGAATATTTAGATTTTTGGTGGAATCTTTTTACATGAAGTCTTAACAGTTTCTATTTTTTTCACAAATTACACCGACTTTTTTACGGATAGAGCAAATAACGTATAAAAACGTAGAATTAGATTTCTTCTTAATTAAATCTGTTCTTCGAAGGCAAATCTTGACGGTCATGTACATTTTTTGAAAATGCGTAATTGCGTGTTTCCGCGTAATTTTGCGTGAAACCTTGACAATTTTTTTGTGGGGATTTTATCCAGCCGACTGCAGATTAACCCTGACGTCCCGATGGGATGCATATTCGACCTTGCACTAGACACCAACACATTTGCGGGCTCCTCTGATCTGGTGTCAGCAGAACGCGAGGTCCTCCGCGACAACACTTACATGAGAAACAAGGGACCAAACTACCATGATCAAGGCGAGTCTCTAACTCGCGACCCTTCGGACCAAAGCGCTGAGACGGTACACGCTCATAGCCATCTCGGCTATCCAGGTCGACACCTTGGCAATTTAAGAAAAAAAATCTCCAAAAAGGCTCCAAATTTTTTCTTCATTTATTTCTCGAATATAGCTAATTGCTAACAAATAGTACGCTTATGAAGATGGTGCACGTCTTATTTTCGGTGAACTCTGTATTTTCAAAAACTGCAAAAGAATCGTTGCAAAACTGCAATATGAATGATAGAGATTTTTCTATTAATGAAATCTGTTCTAAAAAATTAAATCTTTAAATAAGATCCTGTATAACTTTTTTACGCAATTTATAATTTTTTCTCTAAAACGCCTCCATTTTTTCTATCTGCTATAACAAAGGGTACTTACAAAGAAACATGATTCACTTTTATTGAACTCCCTCAATTTTCGAAAATTGCAAAGTTACAAATAATACAAGAGTGTTTCACCCATACATGCTTTCCCTATTCCAATTCTGCAATATCAATTTATTTGCAGTTATTTAATTGCAGTTACGAATAATTCTTTATCATTAATGACACTAGAACTTGCAACCGTGACAGGTTGGGTCTAATAATATTACTGATGGCTGCACGTACTTCATAATATATACAACGCCAAAGTTTTGGAATTTGTAGGATTGAAAAATGAATACAGGAATACTATTCTTCAAAAGATGATTTCCTTACGTTCTATTTGTTTCTAAATGATATTTACTATTCGAAATGTCCCTTTTCCTTGCGTTTGCCCACTTACATATTTCGTTAACGTACATATCTTCAGGAACCACACTAATAGGAAACAGCACTCTTGTTTCTATAGTATCCCCTACACAAAACCTTAAGCCAATTATGCGAAGAGGGGAAGCGGCACCCATGCAGACTGGTGGATGCATTCGTATTTAGTGCTTGTGCAGAAACCTTTCCTTTCTGTGGTTCACACATTGCACCCGCAACGACCTGCTCGAGCTCGTGTTGCTCTGCCTCGCCTGCGGTGCTTCCCTCCTCACTTCTCCGAGTCGGACTCTCCGAGCTTCCACCCCCCTCCTTTCCACCACCTCTTTCCCCTTGGCGCCCCACTACCCCGCCGTCCCGCCGCGTCGTGCTGCCGGCTGCAGCGTCGCTCCTGATTGCCCGCCTCGCCTTGCGCTCTCTGGCTTCCCGGCCGGCGCCCCGCCGCGCACCGCCCCACCCTGCCCCGCCTCGCACTGCCGGTCGCACCGCCGCTCCCCGCCACTCGTCCCGACTGCTCGCTCGCATCGCCTCGCCTCGTCCCGCCTCGCCTCGCCCAACCGTGCGCGCCCACGCAGCCTCGCGCTCGCGGCCATGTTTTCCAATCACACTGGCGAATGATCAAGTGTGACTTCCCGTGGATTGCATTTTAGTTTATTTTCGAGCCTAATTGTGGCTCCCGGCGGCACGGTGAGGGGCGCGGTGTGGGCCTGGGGAGGGGACTGCAGGAAGTGGGGGAGGGGGTGGGAGGGGGCGTCGCGACGCGCGAGGCCTCCGGGCGAGACGCGGCGTGATTGCGCCGCACGCGTTAGTTTTTGCCGCGCTCGTGATTTAAGCCCTAATAATACGATCCTGTGATGATTGAAAAAATAAACGCCGTACCCCTCTAGATAGCAGGCAATGAAAGCGTGATATTCGCGTTTCATTCTGCGGCACAGCAGCGTGCCAGAGAGAGAGAGAGTGTGTGTGTGAGAGAGAGAGAGAGAGAGAGAGAGAGAGAGAGAGAGAGAGAGAGAGAGAGAGAGAAAAAGATGAATGAGCAATTCGCAGATGGTAGAGGGGGCCTGCGAAGACCACTTCGTATCTCTTTGAAAAACTCTTACAGTTTCTCTAGGAACTCAACAAGAAGAGTGAATGAATATCACTCCGTTTCAGAAACCGAACTCACAATTCTTAGATTTGGTCTTAGGAACTGGCTCAGTCTTTGAGACCCAGGGTCCAGTTCAGTCTTTTTTTTATTTCCTATACCAGACCCATAAAATGCGAGTGAAAACGTAACCCTCCAAACCAATGTGTAGACGGGGTTGCTTAAAAATCAAGGGCATATGCCACACGCATAAATCATGCACCTCCGTCGTATCAGGCTTCCCGCTGCATGTTCATTGGCAAAAAGTGATCTTCAATGCATCTATATGCCTTAGAAGTTTGTAACGTTTATTCTTCGTTATATATATATATATATATATATATATATATATATATATATATAATGCAAATTTTGTCTAGCTTAGCTTCATTTTCACTTTGCAATGATGCGTACTGTTCTAATGTGCTGCGTACGAGGTTTTCCTTTTTATTTTGTTTTATGAAATTTATCATGTTTCTGTAACTCTTGCGTTTAAGAGTATATTTCCTTTACCGACCATAGAAGCCCCATACCCCAAGTTTTTTTTTGTTCTAGAAAATATGAAGAAAGATGGAACATATTTATGGTGGATTCTAAATTGTTGGGCAGAAAATATGCATTATCTCTCCGATGATTTGTAGCATACAAACAGAAGGAAGTTCTTCATTTCGAACCTTCTGAAATCAGAATTAGTAGGCGTGTGGGATAGAGAATTTGGGCCAGTATTTCCAATTAACTTCACTCGAGAGTCTATCTTGTATCATAAATATGCTGGAAAACAAATCTTTCTGTTTTTCTGCCACATGTCAGATAATTGCATCCTCAACCCAATCTTCATCTCTGCAATGCCGATCAAAGTATACCGAGCGGAAACCAACCTTGAATATTGCGGGACTCGTCACGCTGTGCTCCTTATTCTGTAGAGTGGAAATGAATGTCCAGATTGAACAAAACTAACTGTGATGTTTCATTTATATATAATAAATGAGTAAGCTTTATTGTTGTAGTTATTAGGAAATTGTATTTATGTTTGTTTTTAAGATGACAAGTGCCCTACTCCGGGTGGAGTGGCCTTCATGCCTTCCTCTTTCCTGAGCAGTTGTTCAGTGTGGTAGTTTGCCATTACATTTGCATTTACATTGAGTGGTTTATGGTAGAGGTAATAATGAAAAATTAAAATGCGAAGAGACGAATGATTAGAAATGGTCCCGAAGTGATACGTGGTGACATGAAAAGTCAACCGCGCCAAAACAACGCGAAGAAACAGTTTCAGGAATTTTCTTTCAATAAATATTTCGTTCGGAGTTCTGGAGACATTATTAATAAACACTGGTTATGGGGTTGCCATTGTTTGAAAATGCGGACTCGACATTAAGAAGAATGTAGTGAGTGAACTCCGTTTTTTTAATTACGCCGTAAAATCCACCTCCAGTACTCCACACGTGACGCAGTCTTCTGGGTTGTGCAAGATGGGTTGTCTGCCAATCAATAGCTTCTTTAAATGAGATTTCCCACCTCATGTTCTTTGACAGAACGGTACCATCGTCGACCCCTTACATATTCTAAAACCTTGTAACATTTTTTTCTTTACCACCTGTGTCTAGCCGACCGTGAATAGTTAATTTTGGATATACTGCACATTATATACATACATACATTATAGTCTCAAATAAATTCAAACATAAAAATAGACAATACGTGATTAGGGAAATGCATTCTTTAATCTATATATTTAAAAAAATAAGGTATTCTGTCATGGCTTCGTTTGGAGCTTCTACTTAACCGATTATATTTATTTTTCCTTTAAATGAAAGAATATGACCCCTAGATGTGTTATCAGTTATTGTTTGTGTTGAATCACCAGGATTAAGGTGTAAATTAATTAAATAAATAATTCTTTAATAGTACGCTTATCAATAGTGAATTGTTTTCTTCCAAAGGCTGTATTTCAATATCGATAGATATGAGTATATCGATAGATGTACGACCTCGCTGTTTGTTGCGTGTATTGTTTGCAGTTCGTCTAGATTGTGTTTCAGGAGCAATATTTGCATTTTGGTGGTGGCTGTGTTTGCATCAGTTTGTTTTCGTGGTCTATTTTGTAGAGAAATTCGGACAGTGGATTTTATTCGATTTTACTGAAGTAGTGAAGTAATTTCGTTTACTGTTGGGTCTTAATCTATGAAATGTTCTGCTGTGTACTTCCTGCGTGAGAGAAATTCTGCAAACCAGATTACTTTGTGTTGCTTAAATGGAAAAATAAGTTTGTCTTCTAGCAACATTGCAGAAGAAATGAAACAATTGCGTATAGGAAATGATAGGACATCAAAAAACTTCAAAAATAATATCCGTCATTATACTTAAAGAGTACCTTTTCTGTCAATCGGAGCTCATATTACATAGCCACCTGATCATGTGTCGTGTGTGTTCAATTGTGTGAGTGTTAATATAAAACTATTGATTTTGTACTGAATAATATCTAATCATTCTGACCATAAAGTGAATATTTGCAGAGATGAAAAAATTAGCATTCAATAAGAGAAGTTGACTCTTTCTTCCTCCTGTTTAAGAATTTACTTTATGAACATTAGTCGAGGTACAGTATTTTACATTTATCTCAGATCTCATCGTCCAATTTTGACGGGTTCCCACTAGTATCTTTAAAAATTGTTAAGATAAAATTAATTAGATAGCTTATCGTCATCTCCAATGAATCTACAGATAAAGTTAACCATACACACGCTGTGACAAAATGAAATAATCAATTTTTTTCTTAGATTTCAATTTTCCTAAAAGTCGTTTCAGGAAATACAATTCCAGACACGAACAAAAAACATGCTGTAGCGTCGTGATGAGTAAAGACGACAGGGTTCTCAAACATGTACATTTATTTTGTGCATAATATACACGGATAGCTTAATATTGAACAGAGCGTATATCATCCGCGTGTCGTTTGCGGAAAATAGAAGATGATTCTCATAACAACTTTCATGTGTTGATCCGCACCATGGCAATGTGTTGTCATGGTCATCAGGCGGAACCGTCTCTCACAAAGAGATGAGAGAATCTACGACGTTACAATGCGTTTACACAGAACCTAGGGAAACAATTGTTGGCAAGACCTTTATTGAATGAAATGAATTGTCAAAAACTACGATGAATCAAGAACTTGTAGAAAACATTGCAAGACATTATGTTGACCGTAAACAAAACTTGTTATGGCCAATAAACAGCTGAAACTATACTTGAGGGTATTCTCATACCATTTAATATTAAACCCGCTCTACACTGAATATACAGATTTACAATGTAAACTATATATTTTATAATAAAACCTGCAATGAATTTATGATGTCTATTGTTTAAATCTTATGAATTTCCATCTTATTGTTGTACTTTTCTTCTTGTAATATTACTCGATATTGCTCTAAAATTATAAAAAATTTGGACTAAAGCAGGCTGGAATAATATCGAAATTTCGTGTAGTACTAAAACAGAACAGACGAGAATTTTGTAAACAAAAATATATTTCAGACAAATTCTCAACTGAACGCAAATAAAATGAAAAATGAAGATCGTTGAAACTGCCCTTTGCAGCTCTAATCCCATGCGTGCCGAAAATTCCTTAGATTTTGTAATTCTTAAGAGTATTAAATTAGCTGGACGGTCTGAAGCTTCTTTTGCCACAAATGCATTGTGCGTGGAGGAATATTATGAAAATAATCACTACTTTTTGTATTAAATTATTGAGCGAATATAAAATAGCATTTAAGTGTATTTATTGAATCCTAAATTCTCGCCGCTTCAGTTATTGAGTTAGCATTTATGGAAATGAAACGACAATGAGAATGGAATTACGGCAGTTGTGTTATGATGATAAATTGTTAAAGTGTGTAAACTAAAGGACTCTGAGCTTAATGTCATTTCGGCGCATGCTACCATTGCCTCATTTACTTTTAATGAAATATTTTCAGTGTCACTCCTTTGTAATAATTTAATTTAATTCGTTAATGAAATCTCATAAATGTTTTATCTCCTATGAGAAAAGATTATTGAATCTTGAGTATTTCGAAATTCTAAAATAGAATGTACTATTTTTCAAAGGGAATTTTTCATACGAGGGAATTAGAAGTTTTCCCCAACTATCCTTTCGAATGCTGGGTAACTGTAGTTCAAAAGCAATGTCCTAGGTAATATATTTGAAATCTCTACTGGCACGCTTTACCTGATGTTTGTTTTGAATTTATATCTTCTCACGTAGTATTTTTCATTTTCATTGTGTCCGAAGGATGGTGTTGAGGGATATATGAACGTTTCACATTTTTCTCCTGAATTGGCGTTACGTCTTTTTCTTGCTACCTGCAGATACAAGATCCTCGCATGAGAAAATCCTCACTGTCAACTCATAAAATATGAGAAGTATAGGAATACGTGCTTTCTTGTTCGGCTTTGAACGTGTTTTTGTTTTGCTGCTGCCACAAAATTCTGTCCGAGGATACCATTTTGGTGGAGATTGTCGGATTTATTCCGTATTGCCCTTCCATCATTTCGTATATCAAGATTTATGTGTGCGATATATTAAAACTTTTTCTTTATTTGCAATTGTTTAGATTACGCTTTTTAATTTTCTTAATACACACTAATGTAGAGTACAAGCTGTGAATATGAGAAGGATTAAGTTAAACATTTTTTGAAATTCTTAAACGTTAATAAGTTGTATTTGTACAACACGTTATTAGTACAATCTTTATCCAAAAATATATTTTGATGTTTTGTTTTCTACTATATCTTTGTGTGCATTATTTTTAATTATCTGAGAGGCTTCTCAAATATGAAAACATATTTAAAACAACATTTATCGGCTTATCTGTGGCCACGTCTGTATTGAGCTCTTCTGATTTTTCACTAATGGCTACGTTAAATAATTTTTTTCAATGTTCATATCAATGAATGCAGATTCGAAACTCGCGCAATGAACATTGTGGATTAAAGAGAGTTCGCTGATAATATTGTATAGTTTGTATAGTTGAAGTGCCCTGCGTCACAATCATCTATTAGAGGAAAAGGAATGAATTCGTCTTTAGTGTATCCTCAACCTGCCCTGCCTGTCCCGCCCTCATCCACTTTGATCTGCCCTACACAAGCTTTCCCTATCCCGCTGGATCTTCCTCTTCCCGTCCCATCCACGCTTCTCCACCTTGTCGCTTTTCCTCCTGCCCCATCACGCCCCGTTCTGCGACACCTGACGCGTCCTGCTTCACCCTGGCATGTTTACTATGTTTATCTTTGGTACCACCACCGTTGCTATGGGTAGATGTAAACATGTATTGCAACGTCGGTAAACTCCATCAGCAAACAAAAATTGTAACTATTGGCAAACTTCGAATAACAATTTTTTTCCATTCTATTACTCAAAACCTAAGTGACCTAACGAAATGAATAAAAATGGAATTTGTAGGAAATTGTATGTGCTTTAAGAACGTTTTAATTCACTTTGGTCAATTTTCTCACCGTGTATTCTCACTGTTCGAAATATTCGCAAAAACTTAAGAGTGCTTTAGGTGAGAGATCAATTTTGCTTTAAATGATAGAAAAGAGTAAAATAAATAATTTGTATGAAATCTCATGTGGACAGTAACTTTTCTTGTGATTGAAGGTCACGTGTTTAACATTTTATTAAGATCGGAATAAAACTGCATATTATTTCGTATGAACAAATAAACATTCTTTTTTACTTAGGGAAAGTAACAATTTGAAAAAGAGTAGTCTACGTTGGGCCCGATAAAAAACTTCAGTGAAATCCGCATCGAAATCGCTTCAGCCGTTCAAGAAATTACCCCGAACAGACACACAAAAATTGTAAAAGCAATTAAAATGGTAAACGATTTTAACAATTAAAATCGTTTAAATATGCATATGAGATTATGAAACGTAGTTATCTTGAAATCATAGACAGACACTTTAATTTAATTTGTATAGATTAAAAAAATATAATAAAATTGTGAATGCTAATTATAAATATTAATTATATTAAAAATTGAAATAATGGAAGCCATGTTCGGAATAAAATTGTAATTTGTCATTAAAAAGGTAATTGGAAACAAGAATCTCTGGTCAGAGTAATGGACTGAATATGATATTTCGGAGTGAGGCTCCAGAGGCATCGATGCGTACATTTGCTTACACAACGCGTACATTTGCTTCCACTTTTAAATTTGCCTCCGAGCGCTGCAAAAACTGTGGAACCATTTTTCTCCATTGATGACTCCTGGGACATCGCGACGCCTCGCCGCAAATACGCACCGCCCCCAGCGTTTGCGGAGCTGCCTGATACACGGCGCTCGACGGGCGAGAGGCCTGGCGACGAGGCGGGTGAGCACTGTGTTGACGGAGCCCAGAGAAGCATCACGGGTCATCTTTGCTCTTCTTTTGAAAGTCATTTATAAAGAACTCGGATGCCTAAAATACTTTAAAGGCCTGCGCTGTAGAACATTTTTTTCTGACAGTAACTTAAAGCCTAGAAAGGAAATGCTCCCAAAGGTCTCAAGGAGAAAGTCAGTCTTAGGTCTTGTTGGTCTCTACTAATTCTTTTCAGCAAATGATTACTTACATGCGTGCTGTCTTAAGAGTATCACTTGTTAATCATAATTCTTACATATCGATTTGTGTTCATATGAATATTATCTCGTATTTCAAAAGTTGATATAATTCTGGCCCATAGTAGTCATCATCGAAGTTTATTTCTACGTGTGAGACTACGTAAATCCAAAAAAATTGAGCTTCACCTTTTTTTAAGTAAACGTTGCAATTGTAATTGTAATTTATTAAACTAGTTATTGAATGTATACATACAATTTTTCATAATATATTATGCTAATTCAATTGCTGAACCTAACCGCCATGTAGAACCATGAGCGGTAAATTACAGCCATTGACTACTGATATGCTGAAATCCAGAGATATCGGATCCGAGATACGGCGCGGCTCCGTACAGGCCGACGACGCGATAATGGCTTGTTTCCATTATGCTGTCGGGGTAATGCACCGCCCCTTACGCGACTTGCCGTGTACGTTCATCATCTACTGCCCACTGCCCAGAGCCGTAAAACAGTTTCTCGGCGGTACTTATCCACAACCTCCTCTTCAAAGCTACACGTCTTTTAGTCACCGCTCCCTGCTTCCGATCATCGAGAACTACCCGTGTCTCCATTATTTACTTGGATTCAATATTCATCATTTAATTTGCGTGCGGCGCTGTTATTTATCATGAACTTCTTCCATATAACTGGTTTCGGTGAACTTTCAGTCCTTGTAATGATGTCTTAAGTGATTTGTGAATTATATTGTTCAGTATATATTCAACACGTCGGTCTTCATCACTGTAAATGCCATTTAGTGTACCGCATTTCTCTACCAGTCATTTCAGATAGCGTCCTTAATCGATCCCCCGCACGATAATAGTCTTTCGTCGAAAAGGGCTCTGTAATGAAATGGTACCCTGGGAAAAGCCAACAGACATGAGGTTGCTAAATCTCTGCGCTACCAGAGATCCCGTCTCTTACTCCCGTCTTTTCTGTATTAGGTACTGTTGGAACTGGCAAATACTTTGCGTTTCATGTTCGCACATTTATGGCCAACGTACAATTGCTTCACTGTTGTACTTTACTTCAAAATATATGATTTTTAAACAATATCCCAATAATATTTCTCGTTGTCATAGCCTTTTTACCATAGATCCGTTTTGGTCATTTTTCTCCCCCTTTCAAGTGTACTCTCTAGCCTCCTCAAGCCAGTGAGGGGTCCGAATCTAAGCCTCCCCCGAGACACCTCCGAGGAGAGAACCTCTGGAGCGCGCGCACGCTCCCCCGCTGAGCCCTGCATTCATCGAGCACGCGCGATTATTAGCAAAGAGCCGGCGCCAGGCCTGTTCAATCTTGTCCACTTGATTAGCACACGAATGCGGTCAGCGCGCGCAACAGGCTGCGTCAGGCGGGGGGGGGCGGTGCGAGGGGGGAGCAGCAGGCAGCGAGCGCTGGTCCACGGGCAGGTGGGTGGTAGCTGGGTGGGTGGGTGGTGGGTGGGTGGTGGGTGGTGGGTGGCGTTGACGGGCGTTCGGATCCCGGTCGTCGTGCCGCCCCACTCTCCCGTCCACTGCGCCACGCCCCGCCACACCACGCGTCGCCCCGCGTCGCCCCGCCCCGAGCCCGCCCCGTCCGCCAGGTGCCACCGGTTGCGCCTGGCGCGCGAACACGACTATGAATCGGCGGGGGCTCGGCCCCTCCCGTCCCTCGACCCGTGTTTTCGCCTCTTTGCAGCGCGATCATCGGTGCAGCTCGGCGCGAGAACTGGGGCGCTCGCTCGTCCGCTGGAGGCAACTGCGCGTCAATGAAATTGGCCGGGCGCCTCGGGGATATTCGCAGTTATTTCCACACGCTTCGCCGGGAGGGTAGGTTATATAGCCGACGATGTATTCTGAAAGTGAGAGTCGATTCTAAGCGGTGACCTGTGACTTTCTTTCTTCTTGAAACACGTGGCGTAAAGATTTAGTGCATTCAGTTGCGTTTATTGTTAAAGGCATCCTCTTTCCTCTTGAACGGTCCAAGTTTTTTCGTGAAATGTACGGCACAGGTCTGACTGATACCTTTCTTCGGTCTCGTTGGTTCACTATATTTCTTCCTTACTTTTCTGAAAGTTTAGAGACACTTCATATATTTTGCATGCCAGCAAAGGTGACTGAGAAGGTGATACACTGTATAACGTTGAAATTATGGCTGCCTGGAGCCCCAACTGCCAGTGGTAGTGAAAAGCAATAAAGTAAGCGGTTTATGTGATTTAATAAAGGACAGAGGTTGAGTTATTGGCTCGTTGTTTCGCTATAACTCAAACCGTAGCATTGATTACTGATTCAAGCAGAGCCGAAATTTCTGGTAAGCCCGCATAACAGTTGCGTTCAAATCACTTCTACATTGAATGTGTTCGTTTATTTAGGGAACTATACTCTGGATTGGAGATTTACATCGACAATTACATTGACTGCCTCAACGAATTACTGGCTAGAGATTTTTCTAAAGTAATTCACAAATTGAACAGTTTCTTGAAATAAATTGCAAAAGTGAGGTATAATCTTAAATTTGAACCCACGGTTAGGTTAGCTAACGGAATTACGACGCAACATCTACGGTGAATCTTTCGTACTTACTGCTCAAATGCTAATACGAGAAGTCTGTGCCGCTTGAAAGCCCCCCACGAATCCACTGCTGTGGAAGTCCGCAGAAACAAAGTGACTGGGGTGGATATTTGTTGCGGCCGTCCCCGGGCAACTTCCCGCGAAGGGTGGGAGGGGGGAGGGAGGGCCATCGGGCGGCGAGCGAGGGCTCGCGTCGATGGAGAGCGGCGCCGGCAACTGCCCCAGTTGGCAGGCGGGACGAGCTCGGAAGCGAAGGTCCGCCGGCGATGGGCCACCTGCGTCGGGGGCCGCCGCCGCCGCCGCCGCCGCCGCCGCCGCCAGCCCTCCGGAAGCTGTGCGCCGTGCCGCGGTTGCCAGAGCACCGACAACGAGCGACCCTTCCAAAGGCCGGCGCGCACCAGGCTTCCGCCCCCTGTGTTTTCCGCCGCGCGCCGCGCCGTTCGCTTCCTGACCGTCGATCGCCGTCACACTCCCGCGGAGGCCGAATGGCGGGGCGAAAGGCGGCGAGAGGCTTGCGCAACGGCACTACCGCAAGCAGGGGTGGTGAAGACGATGCTGGCGGGAGGCCGTGCTGGCGTGCCCGGAGGAGAGAATACCGATATGCAGGCAGTGTCGTTGGCTGCGGAATGGTCACGCTCACAGAAGACCCTCTATTGGATAAATGTGTCCGTTGCTTGCTACCGCGTACGTAGCAGTGGTGAGTGGAACCTGTGGCAGTGCAGCGGCTGTCTCCGCGTCACCACGCTGGGCCTCTTCGCCGTCTCGGCTGCCTGAGGTCCAGGCGGAAGGCAGGCTCCACTTTCGCCGCTTTGGTTGCTCGCTTTGCGAGGCGCAGGGTTCAGGCTCGATTGCGGCGGGGGCGGGGGAGGGGCGCGCATGGGAAGCAGAGGAACAGACCTCTCTTCCCCGCTGCCCTCGCCTACTTCACTCCTGGCGCCTCCCACGCTCTCGACCCTGCCCCCGCTCTCGACCCAGCCCTCGCCTCCACCCACGCTAGCCGACCGGCAGCGGCCGCGACCCATGGAAATGCGGGACTAATCGGAGAAACCAGCCGGAAAGACCGCGCCGCCCCCGCCACATCCCCCTCCTATTTCGTTCAGTTCCCCGCCTCTCCCGTCGCTGCCGACCGCCGTTCGGCGCTGCCACGACCCTCGCTGCCGCCCCTCGCGCGCTCCCGCCGCCACGGCCACCACTACCGACGCCCCTCCGTCTCTTGAAGTGCGCTCCATAATGTAGCGGCGGGCAGCGCTTGGCCAGCGCTAGTAAACACACCCGCACCGCCTCCGGGTCGCCGCCGGGTTCGGCGCCACGCGCTTCACTTCGTCCCTCGTCGCCCCGTCCCCGAAGCCCCCGCGCTGCCCACCCGCGCCACAGTATACGTATCAATACAGTAACGCAGATCAGCCAGTTTTTTGGCTAGTAAGGGATGCGCGTGAATACAGCTAGCGATCCTAGTGGAGATAAAATATAGCTACGGATTGCTGCTACCTGACTGCTATTGAAGATTTTTTTATGAAATTGCTTTTATTAAGAGCTGGTTAGAAACTTAACAAATAATTCTTGTAATTTCTTGATATCGTGATTTTATATTATTTCAAGGGCAAGTCATTAAGTAACACGTAAAATCACGCAGAACTAAAGTTTTAACGTTACGTTTGGCATGTTTCGGAACATATTTAATATGCACCAACTGAATTCTTATACTTTTCCAGTTTACACATTAATAACAATTCGTATGTCGAAAAAGGCGCACTGGTCTGCAATTAAATGCAGCAATAATGAAGGAAATAACCCCGATTTATGATGTTTTTTACTTGCCCAGAACACCTAGAAAGGAAAGACGGAAATTTGTTCAAGTGCACAACAGAAACGTTATTATTTCTTAGATATCCTTATTTACTAATTAGATTACTTACATTTCTAGTAATTTTCATGAAGAAAATAGAAATACTTGTTCTTCTTCTGATTCCACTATGCACATTCAATGAACAATATTCATTAGACAATATTCATGGGCTCAAGGGTTGCCTCGTCGTTCGGGGAACACGACAGGGCTGGGAAGTGTTCCTAGGGAAGCGGTAATGACCGCAGGAGGACAATGCAGGTGTCTCAGTGCCGATAGATGACAGCCAGGAAGAGAATGGGAGCAAAATCAGATGGCAGCCTCCACCGAAAAGAAAAGAGAGACACTATCTTGTATCTTTTGCTTTTACTGGTTCATTTTGATTTTCATTATAACTACTCGTGTCTATATTAGCTATGTTACTATGTTCATATGTAGGGTTAATCGCTGCCTGTTTTTTACCATGTGATACAATATCGGTTATAAACGGCGTATCAAAAATATCTATACATACTATGCAATATGCACCGGATACCATTTCTAGTCTTTTTCGATTATTTCAAAACCGAATTATTCGTGCTTGATAGAAAAAGGAGTAATGTGCCGTATGTCTATGAAGCGGTCAACAAAGAAACGATATCCCTTTGAATTTCATACAGATTACGTTGTTTCATTATGTATTACCTATTTTAATGATCAAGTATTTTTTGTCAAAGTGCTAATCTCCTTTTTTATCCCATTTTTTACCCATATTTGCACCAACAGAGTTACATTTCACTTTCGCATGCATTATATTTTACTGAATTTCTTAAGTTGATCTCCTTTCCCCAAGAAAGTGATGGTAATGTTTGGAAACAGGCAACAAAGTTCCAGGACACTTGCAGCTCATGGGATTGTTGGAATAGAATGCGACGACTGGTTGGTGACGTTTGCATGTTTATTCGTACGTCACCCTCAACCTCCAATATCGACCTTCTCTTTAGGTGGACGAACGTGTTGCGTGTTGTATAAACGGTGCTGTATGTGAGCAAATTCAATAATAAAGCTAATGAATTATTTGTATGTTGAATTTTTCACGTTCCATACTTTTCTTTTATTACCCATAACATAATATGACTTACTTGTCTAAGTTATTTTCACGTATTGGTTCATAAAGAAAATGGACACGCCGCAAGGTAATGTTAGTTTCATAAGAATACTCCGGACTCCAGGCATCGTTTCTTGCCAGGATACTTGGAGTGCTGCGACATAGTTTACACTGTTCAACATTGAGGACACACGTCTATCTTTTTTGTTCTGTGGCTTTTACTGTTTCCAAGTTATTCATTGCAGCTTGTGGGCGACTGGTTATGAAAAATATGGGTGTATCACGAATGGATTAAGAATATACGGCGTTTGGCACTCTACAGAGTGATATAATGTCAATTTACTACGGGTAGAAAGTAGTAAATTGAACAACCTTAACAATAATACAGTTCTACATATATTTTCTTGTGAGTCGCAGATGGCTGATATCGGAATTGTACGGCAGATTGTTTATATCTTGGCGCTCAGCGCGGTGAGCTTCACAATATAAGGCGTCCCGCTCATTCCCACGCTAGTGCGACCCTGTCGCGCCAGCGTCCTCCTGAAGTAAGCGCCGCCGCCCATCGGCTACGTTTCGCGTGCCCCATAAACGACGTGTAAAGGGGAATTAACGCTATTGACCCGGGCGGGGGTGGGGGAGGGCGGCGCGGGACGGGGCGGGGCGGCGATAACTGCCCGACCGAGAGCAGCTTATGGCCGGGACGTGACAATGACGCGCGCGCCCGCGGAAGTCGTGCGCCACGCTATTGGTGTATTACCAACTGCCGGTGCCATTCATGCGTCGGATTGCAGGGCGCGGCCCTGCGTCGCCGTTGCCGCCGGGCTCGCCGCTACCGCCCCCGCCCTCGCCACCGCCCACGCCTCCGCCCCCGCCGCCGTCCCCGCCGCCCGGAGCCGCCAATAATTGACCGCGCCGTGCCCTGGATGCAGATCCAATTAATCGCCGCCGGTAGAGGGGCGCTTTATTCTCTTTGGCGTCGGAAGAGGCGCGGCGCCCTACTTAAGCCGGTGGTCCGTTTCCGCTTCCGGTAGTGACCGCTGGCCCACGGAGAGCGGTTACAACCGGAGCCACAGCGGCCGCGGCCGTTCGCGGAACCAGGGCGGTGACGGGCGTCTGCTGTTGCTGGCGGTCATGTTTCACAAGTGTTTGTTTCTGAGCATCGGGGTCAAAGTGATTGATAGAATTATTTCACGAACGCATGAGAACTAAGAAATTACGAGTGTATTGAAACAGAAGTAAAATGGTTGAAAAACTTTTGGAATAATAATAATAATAATAATAATAATAATAATAATAATTATTATTATTATTATTATTATTATTATTATTTTGAAATATTTATTCCATACTTGAATGAATATAAAAAAGGACAAGAAGCCTAAAAAGAAAATAAGGCATTCAATACATAGCTCTTCGATTTTCATTCACTACTTAAAAACTTTTATAAACTAAGGATTTCAATAAAACGGATTCAGAAAAACGTGAATATCATTTGTTACGCGATACTGTAATGTTGAATTATTTTCAGAAGCAAACTAATTAGCAGGATCGATCCATAATTACTTTTCTGTATTTGAAAGTCCACAATGCATAGAAAAATTTCTGATTATACGTTCAAGAAAATTGGAGAGAATAAGGTCAAGTGTGTTTTTTTGACTCATTAGCCTAGTATATATACAATCCCTTTCATGCATGTACATTTCGTTCTCTTTCGTTCGTTCGTTCGTTCGTTCGTTCGTTCGTTTTGGGTTTGGTAATTTCGGTAAGAGGTTTTGCAAATTATTCGTAAGCATATACAAACAATTCTAAAATCACTTATACATTTCCACACCGTTTTACATCTAAACTCGTTTAAGCACCTTATCCGTTTCACTGCACTTTGCAAGAAGAGAACAGCGAACTGTTTCAAATTCACAAAAATTTCAAATAATTCTGAATTAGTTGAGAATTGGAAGAAATATTTCTTAATTTGTAAAATTAAAGATAATAAAAATTGTCTGGATTATAGAAAAGTAGTAAGTGGTAAGCCACGATTTTCAAATGCACTTCCAGCCGCGTTTATGTAATACGTGTGATTTTCTTACGTGCTAAAACAGTTAGATAGATTGGATTACTTGTGTTTAACTTGATCTCTTATGCGAAGCAGACGTGTCTTTCTGTGGAAGGTATAGCCGTGCGTTTTGGAGCGCTCCTTCGCTGTTTCCCGAGAGGGGAGTGTCTCCGGGGGGCGTTCCCTCTGCCGCGCCCACGCTGCATTAACGCGGGTGGTCGCGCCGCCACATCCCTTCAGTCTCCTTGGACACCGCGTCTTCACGAATTAGGCTCCCCCTCTCACACACCCACCACACGCTTGCCAACTCAATGGAACAATTGGGGCCGGAGTCGAGGGTTGGATACGGAGGGCGGCGACCTGCTCTGATTGGCCATGAGGTGCTGTTCAAGTGTCGATAAAACAAACCTCATGTTTCTTCTGATGACATGGTCGGTGCAGCCGTAAAAATCGTGCGATTTGCTAAAATTGTTTGAAAGACTACCTTTTCCCTATGAACATTTGGTGGAAAATTGAATATAAGAGAATGATATGCATATGTACATTGGCATTTGCCCATGACTGTCAGGCAACCTCGGTTGCACAGATGTTCGGCAGGTACATGAAATCCCCTTGATGGCGCCGGAACGTAACCTGCCGAACATTATGCAAAAGGAGTTGCCTAAAATGTTACATATTCACTACGTTATTTGAAATTTCCCACTTTATGTTCATTGATAAAAATGATCATTTTCGAATTCTTTATATTCCCTAGAAGTTTGTAATATTTATTAAGAGACTCCTGCATATATGCATATTTATATGTATGCAAAGAGATACAAAGAGAGAGAGAGAGAGAGAGAGAGATAGATAGAGAGAGAGAGAGAGAGAGAGAGAGAGAGAGAGTATAGAGATAATTAGAAGCTATGCTAAAATGCAATTATGTTTTGAAAACGTGAAAATGCGGAAATTTCAACGCATTCGCTGAGACACACTTCACGTTTCATGTCAGTGCAGCTTAGTCTTGAAATTGGGTCGAAACTGAGAGAGAAAACCTACTTTTAATGTGCGAAGAAGTAATTTTCGACAGTTTGCATGCAACATCCACGATCTCGGAAAAGCAGAAGGACAATTTTCCTTTTCCCTTTCCTCTCAGGACCAGTAATAAGCACGAAGTAGGTAGTAGCACTGATGTGAGGGCGAAGGTTTTCCTTAGCGACGGTGCTTCTGGGCTTTGATTGGGCAATTCTAAACCATTCGACTGTAATATTGGTATTGCTATGTTAAATTATCTTTTGATGTTTGATCAGAAACGTTTTTCAAATAATATTACGTCTCTACGACTGAATACAAATTACCACACTACACAGTACAATAATATAGTTTTAGAAATTCAAATTAAATATACTGATGCTATAGTAAAGGTAATGCAATAAAGGTGACAATCGTCTGCAGTTACGTACTCCTTTGTGGGAATATGGCTGTGTAGTAACGTATATAATTTAAAGTGGAGAGCAATCCCTTAGTGAAATTGGTTGTGTGAATGAAACAAGAATTATTACAAGTTGTCATTTTTTGTGACATCATTATCAACATTAGGCATAATAGTCACCTATCTTTGTCTTCATAATTGCTATAGGTTGTATTTTCTTCTTCCTTGCTAATATTTTTATTACTACCTACGTACTTAGTATACTAAATTAAATCATTTCCTGAAATGTTGCTTTGGGTTCTGCGCAGTAAATATTATATAACTTATTTATTTATATAATATTATATTTCTAATTTTATATAACTTGTTAAGTTATATGTTGGATAACAAGTATTGATAAATGTGTTAGTTTCCCTTGTATGTACCATTGAAAATTGAGGATGAGATTACAGTCGCTATTTCAATTCATGAACATTAGAATAATGTCGTAAATTGTGCATTGATGATTGTAAGATACTAAACTTCGGAGTTTCACTGAGTGGATTCAACCACGTTCGTCTTCCAATTTCTGAGAAATGGATTCAACATTGTGGTTAAGGACTGGAATAATCTACATTACTTATTTCCAATGCGCGCAAATATTTAAAGAAAACTATGGAACCTCCGGCCATGTGAGGGGTCTATGGTGATAAATAACCAAAAATCTGGAAAAATACAAAAAAATAAACTTTCGATTTTGACTGAAAAATGCAAATAAATATATGTTATTTTAACTATTCTCATACTGCGCGTACCGATTGAATTCTCACACATTCATTACTTAAGACCCAGCCGTTATGCCACAGCAGTGCTTGAAAGAAGAGGACGCCCACCATTGAAGATTTCGTATTTACGTGTTTTATGGAACATCAACTGTTTTGATATTCTTGGTATGTGAAGAACAGTTGTATCGTATATATTCTATATTGTGTTACTGCAGTATTCATGAAAGTGGATTTTGTTAAAATAGTTTATTTCAGTGCTACACAAGAGTTAATGTTCTTGAGCAAGGTGCGTGCTACTTTCTGGAAAATTATTTTTCATGGCTTTGTTTAGCTATTTTTTTGCGGCTGCAGGTCACTAGTAAATACATGACCCAGTAGTTGTGCCTCTTATATTTGTTTAAAGACGCACAGATTGTATAATAAAGGTTTACGTAGATGTTATTTTATATTTATTCAAATATTAACACTAAACTTCAAAACTGTTTTCATTGAAAATTAGTAGAATATAAGTATTAATTTTCTTTAATTTCAACATTCTTTCTTATCAGTCACGAAATGGAAATTGTCTTCCCGTTCTGCGTTTCGTAGGGAAATCTCTGCATCTGTAGAAGTGGCTCAGACAAATCCATAGACAATAAATACTTTAATTGCAACTTATATTGTATAGGGAAACAAACATTTGCAGAAAGGTGAGGCCTAGCACAAATAAGAATTACTTTTTCAATTGAATGTTGACTGTCCTCAAATAGTTCTATGAGTTTACTCAATGTAGAAGCATTAGTGAAAATATTATAATGTTATAGGCATTTAATAGTTTTAATAAATCATTCCAACAGTGAATATAAAATTGCTGATAGGTCACACAATATTGAGGGCGTCACTATCTCATTTATGTGTAAGTTCTCCCTCCCTTTAAACTTGTAGAGAAAGCAACAAACTAAAAATAAATAATTAACTTAGTAACATTTCTTACACAACATAGTGACGCTTGTAGATGAATCCCTGACTGCTGGAAGAGACGAAGTCGGGCAATATAAAGAAATGGGTGAGATAAAGACGATTCAGAGAGCGTGCATTGAGGTGCTTCAAATACTACGGTAACAGTCCCTCCATCCCCCTCATTAGTGGATTTTGGCTTCACCCGGGTTCTCGGGTCAACAACTAGCCGCTTCTCCTGAAGGATGCTGCGTCTCATTTGCGGAACTTGCCCCTTGCCTATCGTGTTGTTCTGGGTTTTCAGAGTCGATATCTCGCCTTACGTCGACCTAGTTGCTCACACTCGAGCAGGCGCTGCAACGAGGTAACGCCCAACGTCGACTACGAAGGAGATACAAAAGTGCGGAAGTAAACGCCTTCTCGCTCGAAAAAGCGTAGAGCCACGAAGAGAAATTGGGGCGCGGATGGAGTTTAAATACTGGGGCGGCGACGCGGGAGGGCGAGCGGTGACAGAGGGCAGCGACGCGTCGACGGCGTCGACAGCGTCGGCGGCGGGCAGGCAGGCAGCGCCCCAGGCAGCTGCCTCAGAAAGAACAGTTCTATCAGGCCCGCCATCGGAGGAATATCGCTCCATCTGTTTGCGGAGGGGCTTCGCGGCCGCCGCGCCGGCCGATTTTAATTATCCGGCGCGCGTTTTCGCGGCTTCACGTTAATTGCTTCTCCGCTTCAAAGACTCTGTTGTGAGACGTAATTAACTAATGTACGAGGAACTCCTTAAGATTCCCTCCTCGTTCCTTCGGCCGTCCGCCCCCGCCCTTCACCCGCTCGCCCGCGTACGCGGAGCGCCGAGATAAAGGGGAATAAAGGTAACGCGATGAGATATGACTGACACCGGAGCAGGCGGGCGAGGGAGCGCGAGGCGGCGTGGGAGGGAAGCATTGCGTGGGGGACAACGAGCGCACAGAACACAGAGCTGGTGAGAAAGGCAGAGATGACGAGTAATATATGAACGAGTGGGGAAGCAAGATAGCAAATAGTGAAGTTGCCGAGGAACTCGGGAACGGTTGGTTTCAAGAAGTGCGAACTGACGAGAAAGGAAATGAGTTAGATGAAAACGCAATCGTCTGCGTTGCATAACTACCATAACTGAATGAAGATAAACGGTCAGAGAAGCAGTTGTGAACTGCCTGAGTGATTAATGAAATCGCAAAATATATTGCTATTAGAAGAGTAAGAAACCAGTTATTGACTGAAAATAAGGACGGGTGCTGATTCCTATGGCTCGCGCATCGCCTTGTTGATTCAAAAAGAAGGGACAAAGGAGGCTGTTAACAAGGGTAAGATTGAAACTGGAAGGAAAAGCGAAGATGAAAGGAGAATTTTAAGCGGCAGAAGTCGCGGAAGCGAGTGAGTGGAACCGAAGACAGAAAAGAAAGGCAATCTCTCAGGAGCTGAAGATGTAATAAATGAGCTTCGGTTGGAAGAGAAGAGCTCCGACAGGCTCAATCTCAGTCAGAAAGTCTGCTTCTGACTCAATAGCGTGGGGAAGAGTAGGTGAAGATACCGTGTCACCCACTAGAGAAGCTGTACGAGCTATAAATCAGTGCGAGTTAAGTCCAAGCGTGAAATTGGATTAATGCGACTACATAGAGCAAAGAGCGAAACCGAATGAGCTCTCTTTGGACGAGCAAATCAATGACGCGGGAGTCTATTTTAAATATAAATGCGTTAACTACAGTCATTGCTGAGTAGTTAAAAAGGTCAAATGAGAGCGCTGCGATAGATAGTCATTAAATTACACCAGACATGGTCCGACTTTTAATGCAGAGAGAGGGGGGAGAGAGAGAGAAATGTGAAGCGCATTAAGGAATAAGGCAGTTGACGTGTTAGAGCCACCAACGCAGACGAGCGAAGCGGCTGGCTGACGGGGAAACGAGCGCGTCAGTCGCGAACAAGGGCGACCGGAGGAGGCGAGTGGCGGGCCGCGCGCGGGAGGCTGGCAGGCGGCGGGCGGGCACTGGGTCGAATGCGTGCGCCGGATGAAAAACACGGCGATACATCACGCGGGGGTAGCGTTACGGGCGCTGTCGCGCTGCGGGAAATCTGGCGCCTCCCCCTCCGCCGTTTCATCCGTCTCGCTGTGACTGCGACGCGACCGCCCGCGCCGCCACCTCTGCCCCTCCCCCCCGCCCCCCGCCAGCACCCCGCGCTGTCTGCCATCGCCTGCCCGCCTCTTGCCCCTCGGCTGCCTCGTGACTCTTCTAGCACCGCCGCCACCTCTCAGCCTCCGACCCACTACCACCCCTCCCGCACCTCCGCCTCACTGCCACGCACTGTTTGGTGTCGCCTTCCCCCCTGCCCCTCGGCCGATTCCTCGCGCCTCTTGTCGCACTGCCTCCACTTCTCCTCCTCCACCTCACCACCACACCTCCTGAACCCCCGACTGCTTCCACCGCGCTGTCTGCCATCGCCTTCCCATCGTATGATTCCCGACCGCTTCCTCGCATCTCTTCTTGCACCCCCGCCACCTCTCCGCCTCACCTCACCTCCACCCCTCCCGCACCCCAGCCTGCCACCCCCGTACTGTCTGCTATCGCCTGCCCTCCTCCTGCCCCTCGACATAATCCTCGTGCCCCTTCTCGCCCCTCCTCTCCTCCTCACCACCTTTCTACCTCCTCCCGCAGCGCCCCCGCCGACGCCCACGTCCTTGTTAAGAACCGCTCTGTCGATGGCAATGGCCGGCTTCGGTTGAACCCTCACTCCTTACCGACCTAATGGCGCCCATGAAAGACCTCGCGTGATGGAGAACCGAAGTGGTGATTTCTGGAGTGCGTGCGCCCCGAAAAGCTGAAAACGCTCAAAAGCTCTGCCTTTAGACAACGCGAATTGTGTTTTTGAAGCTCGCCAACGTGCGAGATAAGCCAATTATTCAGCTGTAATGAATACGAGTGAACATTAATTTCCTCTCACGGTATCAATTATTTTACTCGGGTTCGTGGGTAACTTATATTGCCACTTACAACTTCTGTACTAAAATTATTGAAATCGTCCTTTTCCTACAATTCTTTGCTTATTAACATGTACAAGTAACTTGCGTAGTGGCTTCTTAAGCTGCTTTTTGCATGAAAAAACAATGCGATGAGCAAGTCATGACTTCATTACAAGCTTCTCCTACTTCTCCTATTTTAATACGCATTTATGTGTTTTTACAAGTAAAACGCTTAATAATGGGACAATAACATATCTGCGAATTTCAAGTGTTGCCACGTAAGAGTTAATTCAAGCAGGATCCTGTCTTGAAACTTATTCTATGAAAATTTTTTTTCACGAAATGTGTAAAAATTTTGCGGCCGCTATGGGTTAGATACACCATTTAATTTTGGAAAAGCATGTGACTGCAAACGCAGTAAGCATTACGTTTGTACATTAGAAAGAAATCTTTTGACCATGGCATATAAAATAAAAAGAATGTGCAAATTTTATAAATGTTTCTTGATCTATGGCAATTTAATCTGATTATAGTACAGTTTGTATTTGCCTGGTAACGCGTTATCATTTGTCGTAATTATAAAATGTATGTCAGAAGAACGTAAAAGTCTAAAAAATAAATGCCATGCTCTGCTTTTGGCGTTACGTACACCTCTGAACACCAATAGAAATAGTAAGAAATGTTCAAACTGTACTTGCATATAAGTATCCTAATCCTACCCTTACGTCTCACGTTCATAAAGCACGGATAATCATGAATAATGAACCAGTGTGGCGAGAAATGTACGTGTTCTCACCAGGAACAGTATCGTCAGAGCTAATGGGCCCCACATTGACTACGGGCAGTAGGACCTCTATCTTGAAATTTCCGAGCAGTCGCTCGTCCGGCGCGGCGACTACAGGGGTCGCCCACGGACGTATGATCGCGACGGCGCCCCTCCGTCGCCCCCGCCCCCGCCGCCGCCCCCGCCCCGCCTCCCCACCCTCCGCCCCACGTGGAGTGGCGCCGCGGGCGCGGAGATCGGCGCGCACTGCTCGCCGCAGTAATCACACGGATTAGCGGCCGTTCCGTTCCTCCCGGCAGGCCGTAATAGGGGTCTACGTTACGCTCGTCGCGCCCATTTGCGCTCCTGGGTGGCGGGCAGGGGCGGTCTCTACACCCTCCGGCCGCCAGCACGTTACGGCCTGGATGCGTCTGCCTTCCAAGCGGCTGTTACGATTAGACGCGAATTTAGGATTGAATTTACTCGCGAATGTGTTCCTTATACTCCTCAGTCGTGCTTTACGCGTCCCGACGTGACGCCGTTTTAGCGCGTTTCCGCGGGACGGCATTGTGAAAACGACTGTGTTTTGTAAGATTTTTTTAACCGGGACGGACCGACTCCGAGTAAAGAACCGAGACCAAAGGGAAATGGACGATAATGGAGTCAAGGCAGTGACGCCTGCAGTGTTACTGCTGGAAAGAAGTAGGTGGTGTACCCCAGCCTGCGCGCGGGATACAGCATGTTTTCATTTGCATTCTAGTTAAAGTTATTCTCTTGAAAATGGAAAAGCGACGAGAACAAAACGACTTGCGTGAATATGCAGCGGTGTTGCTTTCGCAGCATATTAAAGGCTGCCGCAGGGTCGAATCCTCCTCCACGGCGCGTGAGCTGGCAGGGGGGGCGGTGTTGGTGCGGGGGTGGAGGCGTAGAGGTGGGGACAGCCAAGCCGTTCGGCGGGTGGCGGAGCGGAAAGAGGTGGTATTAGTGGTGGGAAGGCTGTGCGGCGGGGGTTAGATGGACTGGCTCCAACTGAGTCTTCGGATTTTGAAGGAGAATATGACTCAACTACATACTATTTATGTTGCGTTTGAGTAACCACGTCACAGTTCAAAAAGTGTTCGAATTCGTTACGAGTGAAAAGCCAAAGTAAAATTGAACGAAATTTACAATTCACAACAAAATACAATTTATAAGAAAAAATCATACTTTTTTATTTTAAAATCAATGTAATGGAGAGCTGCGTATTACTTTCAAATATCCCTAATAGACATTGTATTTTATTAAGTGGTTCCTTTATGTTTTATTACTCTTGAAACCCGCGTTACAAGCATCAACATGACACCCATTTAATATTCTTCTAAAAGAAAAAACTAATTAATGTTAAAATTTCTGTAGTTTTCGTAATATAATATATTGAAAGATACATGGGAGCTTCATTTCAGCATGTGCATGTTTTATAAACTAGTTCATGTTTGCGTTATTTCGGATCTATTCTGCTCTGAGGCCTTTGTATACACTTTGACCTGTTGATATAAATTTTTAGAATTTCACTGAAAAAAACGGGAACTATGAAATCTGTGCGTTATTTTGAGTGTCTGTTTGTGCAAAGTTTGGTTCTCATATTTTTTAAAAAAAGTTTTATGATGCCCGTGAATATGCTGTACTGCCTCCGCAATTCGCCCAACCCTTGTAGATTCTCCTTTTATTTTTCCAGACACCATTTCAATGCGTCAAGTAAGGTCATTACGACAGTCCTGGGAACATTGAATGGCGAGCTCCATTGCTAAGTGAAGCCGCTCTTTGGCTTGCAAATGTTACACGAGAGGAAGCGCGTGATACAAATTTTAATTGGAAATGAAACTATTGAGGTTCTGAGTTTATTCAACTTACCCTGTAATTGATGCAGTATACAAGCTGACCTGAGCCAATGGAAGTTCCTTCAGAAGAGGGCAATGAATAGTGTAAATTCATATTAAAATGATTTGAAAAAAAAAGTGCATATTGATTCGGTTTCCTGTAAGACTTTTTTCAGGTTATGCAACCCGACACTCGCTTATGTATTGCGGTACGAACGTTACCCTATCGACTCCTTTCTCACGCTAAGACAGCGTTGTTTATTATTCGAAAGAAAAAAAGACGATATAATTAGACACGCATTCACGGATTTAGAAATAAATAGAAATATTAATTTATACAAAATTGAGGAAATCCCAAATATTTTCTTCGAAATTTAAGGCGTTTTGTTCGCAAGCTAGAGACAAAAATGCATTTTCCAGCCATTTATGTTGTGCATAGTGGAAGGATAGATGTTTAAACAAGTACATTATTCAATACGAGTTTATTTTTTATTTAAGCATTAGGGTAGCGCTACGTGGCATCAGAAGAGATGGGCAATTTCGGAAAGGTCGAAACGAGAAACCGACCGTTAGGATGTCGGATTGCAGTAGCGGATAAGGGATCCATGGGGATGCTGTGAGGGCAATGACCCCCTCCCAAAGTTGACATTTTTCGTAATTTTACTAAATTTACTCAAACCAATTATGACATACTGATCGCATCACATCCAAAAGACTTTTCCTATTATGAATCTATTTGTTATTGCCAGCTATCAAATAAAAAATAATACTTCTAAAAAGTATTTAAAGTTGAAATGAATGTGAGCCCTTGTGAAAAACCGTCAGGATCTACTACTGTCAACCTGCAGGCCGATGTCTGAGATCGAGAAAGAGATTCATGAGAAGAACTTTGGTTCCGGAAGGCACGTCAACTGTAGGCTGCGTCGCGAATTGCAGGAAGAGGATGTGAAGCACTTATGTGCCAATAAAAGAAGAAACCTCTGTTGCGTCTAGCTGTGTATATAGTTTGCTGAATACTTAACCATCGAACAGTAGGAGAACTACAACAAAACACAAAACGGATAAGAGGAAGATAGACTTTCTAACGACAGAGATTCTCTATGCAGATATGGCGCTGATCAATACTTAATTCACATTCTGCCCTTATTTTATCGAATTTGATTGTGCATATGATGAAGATATCTTGAAAACAATGACATATCTCACGCTAAATACTGATAAAAATAATTTAGTTAATTCTTCCCCAACCGGACACAGAAAATAAGAATAATATACTAAGCATTAAATTTAAAATAATATTGTGCTTCCGGACAATGCATCGAATTGTTAGAATAACTCTGAGTTACATCACTGGTTCTGCATGATCTATAATGATTGCTACATTCAGGTGAGATCTTTTCGCAGTTCATTACTTTAACAAAGTTTCTTATTTAAAAACAGTATAAATATTTCGGCGGTATTTTCATTTGTTTGAGCTTGGTAATATTCTAATATTCTTCTGCCCATTGACACTTCATTTTCTGAAACGATAGGTAGCGGTTGGGTGATGTTTGCTGCACATTTGTGTCGTAACAGGAAATGTGAAAGCTGTGCGGTGCATCGTCATATCCAGAGTGCTGATGGCGTAGCGGTGCGCCTGTGTGGTATTGTGCGAGCTGCGCCTGAGTGCTCCCGTCCGTGTGAATGCGTGTGCGTATTCAGGTGTGCGCAAGTGGTATGCGCGTAAACGTGGACATACATACGTGGTCGTTTGTGATGCAACGTGCATGATGTGGCAACGAGGTGACAATAGCATGCTTGTTACTACTATTATGGAAGAATTTCACATTCGACAAGAGCGAGGTGTAAATGATGTTGCTTAAGGTACTGACGACGTGGCTTTAAAAGAAGCGATGTCATTTATATCGTTCCATGATTTGGTTTTGGGGATTATACTTTTGTTTTTTAATGGTTCGGGGAATGTCGATGATATCTTTTTTTAATACAAACATTGAAATGAAGTTATATTCAATTAAAATTTTAAAAAAATATTAATATAAATGACACGTGTTCAAAACACCAATGGCAGCCCTCGAAAATCAATGCCATATGTAATCGAGCTTTTTAACAATGGAAATAATTTCCATGGAATTGGTGCAGCGTTTCAGAAGAATCAGTTACTCATTTTAATTTAGGCATATTATCGAATTCCATTGTAGCACACATTAGCAAAGTTATATAAATTCATGTTGCACGTTTAAATTGTTTAGAAATAGAAAAGAAGCTGACAATTCAAGAAGTTTCATGTGTAATAAATCAAAAAATATTTTCTGAATTTCTGTGTTCCGAAATAATATAATATGCAATTTGTATCCTGCGAATACTTCAGTCATCTATTGAAAAACTCTCTTTATCCAACGCAGTATGGGTGAAAAAAGTGTCTATCTTAAACTAGTTGTGCCACAACATCTTATATTTTTTTTCATTGTTTCTAAATTTGCAATCTTCGAAAATTCAGAGATTTCAGCGGTAAAAGTAAAAGTAAAAGTAAAAGGTATTTTTGAGAAAGTCAAAAGAATTCTGTAGATTCTATACTAACTGGAAATTCAATTTACAAGTGTCTGAAAAAATGAGCACTCTGTAAATAGAGTACAAAAGAACTGTAGCAGTTGCAATGTCGTAAGATTAAAGCCCTAAAATCAACGGAGCGTGGACCGCTTCCGCTCGTAAACTTTTGGGAGCGGCTGTGAGAAGCCGGGGGATGCACTCGACGCATGGAAGATGGGAGCGGTGTCATCCAGCCACTGGGAGTGGGCTGCTTCACGCTGCTCCGCCCTGCTCCGCCCCTCCTCTTCCAACCTCCCCCTTCCTCTCTTCGCCCTCGTCCGCCTAACCCCTCTTCCGCTTTGCACTCCGCCTGCCCCATGTCCCTTCAGCATATGGAAAGAAAATGTTGGTGTTTCATCGTCTGATACACCGCGATCCAAACATCTATACTTACCGATATCAGCTTAGAATACCGATATCGCTTACTCTTCCGACGCGCGCCCGATTTCATCTTTGTACCGTCGTGAATGAATTATGTAAAGAAACTAAAAGGCCTAACAGGATTTTGACATTTTGCATGGTACGCAAAATGATTATCCAACATCGCAGATTCAAGAGGGAGAACTTTTAAGTTCAGAGTATACACACCGTTAAATAATCGTAATCGTGATTTGTGAAAAGCGAGCAATGAAAATTTAAGTGTGCTACAGACCAAAAATACGTTTTACTAATGAGTAGTCAAGTGAGCGTTGGCGTAATGTAAATGAACAAAGAATGAGAAATAATTTACAATAATACATGGCGAGCGCTGCTGTTAAGATCAGTTATAGATGGATGTATAGAGGATGTACGTATCTAAAATGGTGTATATCACTACCATAAATAAACTAGTGGATTGTAAACGGGAGTTGGTTGGGCGAATGAACTTACAATTTTCTAGTTTGCCAACGTTTTGTAGTGTAATACTTCACTTTTACAACCAATTGTATAAAATAACACACTCTATCGTTTGCAATTGCATCTGAGATTAATAAATACATCATATCAATAAACTTTACCATCTACTCATGTGAAAAACCTACCATTTTGACCGACAAACAGGAGACCGAAAAACGTACCTTATTATATTATCAAAACGGTATTTTCGTATTCAGCTTTAGTTTTTGTAAAACTTTTATACAGAGGAATACTTTTAACTTTTGTTTTTCAGATAGTATATGTAATAAACGTAAATTATTCCTTTGGTTAGGTCAAGAATATTGCCCAAATAAACTGTGCATTGTGAAAGGGCTAGTTTTACCAAAATACGATGACTGCGAGAAAATGGCTTAAGTCACTTTAACTGTTGACGTAAAATGGCATGCTGTCACTAAACGACCATGAGACAACTGCGTAGCTGTGTATGGATCTAATACTGAAACCTGTTAGATACAATAAAGAACAGTTCATCGTTCAGTTGATTGGGAGCTTGGGGCCATCGGATTTAAGACGTACCTCATGCACGTGATACGTCGATTGTGAAGCGTGAGATGTCGAAGTGAACTGTACATTCAACACCAAATGCGTTTAAATTAATACAATGCAAAAAGGACATGAAATGGAATACTGAGTAAAAGGCATACGAGTACCAAACAACATAGATTGATTGGTAGCGATTCCGGGCGCGTCAACTACTGAGGTCATTAGTCCCGTGAATCTAGTACATGTTTTTTCATCGGGAGGTGGCTGTGATCTTCCACTGGATGGCGAGATCCGGCGCCAACCTACCGTCGACTAGCAAGGTTTTCTCTAACCAGGTATCTCCCACCACCGCGACACCGCCCCAGTCGGGACTGGTGGGTACTGCTCCGGCATTCGCCTGGTGTTGATCGGAGAAACCACGGAAAACTACTGATCAGAGCAGCCGGCCGCTAGAATTCTCTTCCAGACAGCGGCTAAATTCGACCTAGCTGAAAAGCTGGTGTCGAAAATCCTGCAGCCGTCGGGACTCGATCGTAGGACCTCCCGGTCAGAGGCACTGCAGTGACATTAGTTCGTGCACTGAGCCACCGCTACCGATTCAAACAACATATAATGTATGTCACTCATATTAAATATTCCCCGTTAAAGTGAGTCATCCGGTAAAAGTTTCAAGTCTCTTCAAGCAACACTTTTTGAGAATTGCGGTTGATATCATGAAGAAGCTAAAATAACAAAATTCAACATAATGTGTTCCCAAATCATTTTCTGCACACTACTTCCTGTGAAATACTTATAGTAGTCAGTAGTTAAACAAAGATATTCGTCTGGTGTAGGTGGATTTCCGGATTGTTTACTAACTGCGCCCGCCTCTATACTCACGTTTTCACTGCTTTTTTATGTACAAGAACATTTCTAGGTATTTTTAAAACGGCGAAAATTAAGCTATGTTTTAAAATGTCAACGAAAATGCAATCAACATCCAAAATTATCTCTCAATTTCCCTTTTCTCAGTTTATCGAAAATATTAGACTTTTCTATATAAGAATGGAAAATTTTCTGAGGTGAAGCGTTTACTGACATTGATTTAGAAAATGTTAAAAAGAACGATTTTTTCTTTTCATAAAGATGTTTCATTAATGGATGAAAATGAAAGACCTATTGAAACGTTTAGATTTTTGGAAAATTTTTGACGTCATTAACATTTTGCTTTCAAAATTACCTTCAAATAAATTTCGTGGTAGTGCCCTAGTTTAGATACGCTCGTGCCGTAAACATCGATAGCAAAGAGTGAAAATGCTGTATTATGTACTGGTCCGAAAGAACATTATTTAATTCTCTTGCCAGTTCTATGCCAATTGAGCATGGGGCCCCGCAAGCCCTATTTTCTCTTACATGTAAACGATATGTCCTCGCTCATTAGAAACGGATGTGCAGTTATGTTTTCTGAAGAAACGAATATTCATTGAAAAAAAAAAGAAACAATAGTGGTATTTTAGATTTTCAAATTGATTTCCAAATAACAAATTAGTAATAAACGAAGGAAAAACTGTTGCATTGCAGTTTTGCATTTCAAACAGAGAATTGCATGCATCTTTGAAAATAAACAATATACAATTCACTGATGGTATATCAGTGAATATGTACAATATATTGATGGTATATCCGTATAAGGTAACAACATTTCTGGGTCTCTCAATTCAGTCAGACTTCACATGGAATATCCACATAAAATTGAACATTTGTAGAGAGAGACAGACAGAAAGGTTGGAAAGGAGGAAGGTAGAAAGAAAGAAAGGAAATTTTTTTATCCTGTGTAGATTTTTTGAAACGCCTGTCGTTGTGGAGTAGTGCAGTGGTGTTGTTGTCAACCCTAACGTTGCAAGATGAGGTTCGCCTTCCGGTGTGTGTCCATGGGCTGCAAGTCTCCCACCGTAATTCACTCCCGGTGACTAGAGCGCGCGTTATTTACGGGACCAGAAATCTCATAATCCAAGCCCCACGCCGGCGTGCCGTTCCGAAAACAAAGGGGCCCGCGCCAGAGCCTGCCCTGGAACCCCACGCCTTCCCCACCTCCGCTGTCTGCGGCGCCCTCAGCCCTTTGGTCACCGGAGGCGGGCCCCGCCCGATTTGTTGTGTTTTCCTAAAACGTCACGTGCGTAAGAGCTGCTTCCGACAAGGCCTTCCATCTGCACTGAGTTACGGGATGAATTCAGCGCACTCATCTTGTTAAGCATAGAACAGTGACCAGTACTGCTACTACGCTTAGAAGGACGGATTCGCATTAGATAACAGAAGTTTTACAACCTGGATCCCGATTAGCTCTTTATTGATGACTGCAAATCCTGGATGATGCAAGAAATTAGCGAGTTGTTACGGGTTAAGATACAAAGCCCTCCACTGTAGAGTGAAGTGCGAAGAGTTATAGGGTTCACGAGTGATGTTAGAACAGTATTACCTACAATTGCGTATAATAAATTGAAGTTCACTATCTCACTAGCTTTGTTCCTTTTACTCCAAAACAAGTCTCTAAAGACCGCGCCTACTTGTGAACCGAGAGTCTCCGAATTTATCGTGCACATCTTCACAATGCTTCGATCACTAAAAATATTGCGTATATCATTTAAAGAAAAATGAAATTGGTGGGAGTGCGATCCAAAATGTCAAAAATCGAAAGATAACGGACTCCTTATACTAGATGAAACATTTACTCAGAGATAGTGAAAAAGTTTGAGAAATTCATAAATACAGGGTTTTTTTTATTTATGAATGAACTTATTTAAAATAGCTTTTATCAACTACTTAAGTCATATAGCAGCCACTGTAACATGGGGGGGTAATGGTAATGGTAACAGACACAGGAATATCCACGTCCCGGGCAGAATTCGAACCCGCGACCCTCCAAGCATGAGGCAGCTACGGCTCTTCAGTCTTAGCCACTTCGGCTATCCAGGCACTAACAATCAATCAATCAATCAAAGAAGAATGTTTCTTTCCATTTTGTCTCTTTGTTATTTTCAAAACGTGATGGATTCGCACACATTTTTAGACACAGCTAATCTACTAGGCCCATTGAAACGGGATGTGCTAAAATGGTGTATTATACCACAGAGAATAGCGTAACGCTCTGAACATGAATTCGCCATTTCCACAAGGTAAGTCGCCGTGTCATGTGAAAGGTCTCCCACCTGTTCCCCACTGGGCGTGGGGTGGCGAGAGCCGGGGATCAGCGAGATCGAATTCGCGTTGAATAGGTGTGAAGCGCAGGTAGACCGGCGGTGCGGGCGGCGCGACCAACGACCCCGCGATCCGCCGCGCGGGACGAGCAGTGAGCGGCGAGCGGCCGTCCACTCATCCAAGCAGCCGACCACCCGACCGCCCCGCGCGGAGCGGGCAACCGATGCGGTGGCGGCTGCTCAATTATCCGCTCTCCGGGATTGATTTTTTCCCCCTGATGAAGCGCCTGTTATTGAATGCGCGGCGGGCGAGCGAACCGGAGGGTGGGGCCGCGCGGAGCGGGGCGGGACGGGGCGCGGGCAGTGGCGACCGCCGACCGCCGACCGCCCACCGCCCCTTCAGGGCTGCGATGGCGACCGCGGCGGTCGCGCGCGCCGCCCGTGGAACACTGGAACGCGCGTCTCGGTCGCCGCGGCGCGGCGCGACGCAACGCGGCACTCGGCGTGACGCGGCGTGCTGGCGGGCTTTTTCTCCGACCAATTAGCCCGCCGCAGCCCGGCGGCGCGGCGCGGCGTGGCGCGGCGCTGTGACGCGGCGGTGCGGCGGGCACAGTCGCGTACGCCCCACCGCGCGCCGCCATTCCGCTCGGAGCTCGCGTGCGCTCGGCGACGGGGTAATGATTGCGGCGGCGTTTCCGCTGCTCGATCAAATACTGTCTCGGCGTAACAACTCTCGTCATTAATGATGTTGTTGTTATTGTTGGCGTTTCAAAGGCTCTGGCATGAGGAAACGCTAATTCGATGTTTGCTCTACCGGATTGAGTTTTATTGCGCCAACTGTCGCTCAGGAATGGATGTCGTTTAGATTCGCAGACTTGGCGCGAATTCACCTCTATTTTTCCCTTATTCCTTGTGTTAAATTCATAAAACATACAAAAACATACACAATTTATAAAAGTTGGTTAGGTGATAATATAGGATACGTACCTATTTCTCTTGGGCGATTAACCGACTCATTATTTACCTTGAATGATAAATGTCCTTGGAGGAAATTTCGCCAACTCGGAGCGTGCCCGCACTGGTAATAAAGAAACTTTAGAAGTTCTGAAAACATGTGTGGTCATCTCTGGCTGAAGGTTGGATGTTACTCCGAGTACAAAACTCATCTGAGCGTCATATGCACGTTTACGCATGGCCGACCACCGCACTGTCCTACTGCATTCCACACCTCCCGAAGGGAAAATGAAAGGAAGTTGGCCACGGGAAACGTGGCGTCTGAAAGTCAAATAACTTCTCTGCTGTTTGCATCTCATGTAAATATGATTCTGATGTCGATGACCGACACATTGGACAATACATCTAGCGAATACGCCTCGCTCGAAACTTGTGATTGTGTTACTGTTTGAAGTAGTACTGAAAATGTCCATTACACTCATGTCACTCTAAAATTGCCAACTAAAATATTGGCTCATTATTGCATCTTATGTGATAAAGATAATATCTTCCTTTGTCTTGTCTTTTTTTAAAATAAAAACATGAACCTGTCTGGCGGAAGAATGGGCAGAGACTTGATTGTCGACATTATACCAAATTTCATTTTCTAGATTTTGATGAGCTTATTACTTGTTTTCAGTATTCAATTGTTTCTGTGCTCTTATAGATTTTTTCAGGTAGGTTTTTCATCTAGTATCACACGTGATACTTAGTGACAATACTATAATTATTTACAATATATATATATATATATATATATATATATATATATATATAAAATTTGTATCCAGTAGATACAAAATCACGTGATTTATGTTATTTTAAAAGAATTTGTGTTCTTGTGATATATATAGTGACGTTTGGGGCATTGCCACAAACCCCACAACGCCCACGCAGCGTCGGCGGAGACGTGGAGAGCGAAGATATAACAGAACGACGGTGACTGATCGAAAAAGGCGCTACCTGTTAGTTGCGGCCTGAAGCGCGGCGGCGGTGCACTTTCTGGGAAATGATAGAGTAGTGAGGCTACGTGGTGTAAGGAGTTTGCAGTAAGAACTGTGAAAGTTAGAACGAATCAGAATAGTGGCTGTGGTTGCGGAACTGTGAGAGTTTTTGTAAAGCATTAGTGGGGCGATACGCTAACTAGCACACGCGGAGAGACTGGGCAATACGCGTACTCGTGTCGCAAGAAGGCGGGCGAAGAAGATTGGACCGTGGATCTGGTGGCGGGCGAAGAAGACTGGACCGTGGATCTGGTGGTGGGCGTGAAGAAGACTGGACCGTGGATCTGGTGGCAGGTGCGAGAAGACTGGTTCCAGGATCTGGTGGCAGGCCCAAAGGAGACCGACTGGCCTTCGAAGCGGCATCGAAGCGGGCCACGTTGCAGGAACGCGAGTGGCGGCACGGCTGACTTTCCAAATTAGCATAAAACTGAGGTGGGAGACAGGACCTAGAAAGGTAGTGTTGGCACCAGAAACAGAAATACTAAAATTTGCATGTTCGCCTTAAAATTGAGTAACGGTGAAGTATTTCATTACCTCGTACGCCGGTAGTACATTTCATTCCAAAGCTGTATCAAAGATAATTAATTTGTGTTCCTCATTTTGTATGTAATTGACGAGGAAATCTCGTACGCGAATAGCGGTAAGACTTGTAATAATGTGTGCTGGCAAATTAATTCAGGAAGTGTGAAAAAAGTAATTAAATTTCATTCACTATTGTTGACCAAGCGAAAACTCCGTGCACGGATGTTATAAGGGAAAATATCGCTAGCTAGGCGAAAAGTAGAACCATAAGTAAATATTTTTTTGTAAATTTCTCTGAGAAGTCTGACCATCAGTGGCTGTATGCGTTCAGACGCGCAGCCAGCAATTGAGTATTTTTTTTAATTGTTCTCTTATTTTGATGACAGTGTAAAAGAGTTGATTTGTACAATATATAAGAATATATAACTGTTCTACATAATTCTGTGTCTGGGTGTGTCTCTCATACCCTAAAGATCCTGCCCCCCGAGATATTCAAAGCTCGAAAGAGCATTCTTTTCAACGACCGCTACGCGAGTGGTGGCGTTAGAAATATATATATATATATATATATATATATATATATATATATATATATATATATATATATATATATATATACGCGTACTCGTGTCGCAAGAAGGCGGGCGAAGAAGACTGGACCGTGGATCTGGTGGTGGGCGTGAAGAAGACTGGACCGTGGATCTGGTGGCAGGTGCGAGAAGACTGGTTCCAGGATCTGGTGGCAGGCCCAAAGGAGACCGACTGGCCTTCGAAGCGGCATCGAAGCTATATATATATATATATATATATATATCAGCGCGTCGGTGTGAGTGGGTGTCAGTGGACGTGGGCGTCGGTGGGGGTGGGCGCCGTTGGGCGTGGGTGGCGGTGCGCTTGGGCGGCGGTGGACATGGGCGTCGGTGGGCATGGTCGGCAGTGGGCGTTTGCGGGCGTGGGCGGCAGTGGGCGTGGATGTCGGTGGGCTTGGGCGGCGGTGTGTGTGAGCGGCGGTGGGCGTGGGCGCCGGGGGGCGTGGGTGCCGATGGGCGTGGGTGCCGATGGGCGTGGGCGTCGGTGCGCGGGGGCGTCGGTGGGCTTGGGCGGCGCGATGAATCTCTGCCCACGGAAGGGTTGCTGGCAACCCTTCGTCGCCGACGCGCTTCGTTCCTGGTGAAAGCGGCAACATTTTCTCGCTAGGCGCTCTTTAGTAAACGAAGCGATCACTACGCAGTGACCGTCACCCACACTCCGAACATCGAGATCAGTAGCTCCGCCGCGCCGCAGTCGCTGTTGCCTGCCGGTCTGGAATCCTGGGTTTGCGTCGTAGGACCGATATGTGAGACTTTTGGCACATTTTTAACAACACGTTGATGTGATTGTTAACCTCGCCGCTGAAGCCTTCTAGCAAACATATGCCCGGAAAATACTCTGTTACTTTCATTTGCTGAAGCCTCCAAAACGTTTTTTTCTCTTTTGAATAAGTCTCATCACGGCACACCGGAAGTTGATAGAGTGTCTAAATTGATTGGACCGTCAGATTTAAATTTCAGCCCTGAAGAAGACCACGAAGAGAAAGTCCATGTATCGACGCAGTCGGTCAGCCAAGAACAAACACGATGAATGTATGAATAATTTTCTGCAACGAGTTTTTTATATAAATCTTTTGAAACCCAACACTGTTACGACAAACTTTTCGTGCCCTATCACTTTCTTATACTGACGTTACTCATGACTCACTCAAATTGCACTGGTGATGCTGATACCAGAACACTTCCTTTCCACATCCGTGTAACAGGTGTCAAATTCAGTCTGTTTCATGTGCAATTTACAGAAGACAAAACGTACGAGTTGCAACAGCTCACGCTATGCTATGGTTTTGCGTGCCTTTCATTCCATCTGCTCTATTCTCATCCCCGTCATTGTCGCGATGTCAATATGTCATGTTTAATACAAACGAGTGGATGATTATTTTGCAGTTTCTGCCCTCGTGCGGTTTCTCCAAACATTACAACCATTCGGTAAATAAACATCCGTTTTCCGAGTTTCTGCATGACACTGACAATGCATTTCCATGTATGTGCGTTTTAATTCCCGTCCTTTCTCTAGCCATCAGAATTGATTCCGCTAATGATACTTTCTGGCGCGTCATTATCATTCTCTCCAAATAGCAAATAAGAGTTTTAAAAATAGATCATTACATTTATGCCACAATATCTCCATTCTGTTTTAACGCTGTATGAGGTTGCAGCGTTAATAAATATTTCATAGTTACAGAAAAAATCATTATTTGTCCTATTCCAACAGCCAACCAACCTTCATTCCTCCCCTTAACACCTCGATTGAACTCTACCTCAGCCCTGCTGTCCTCCAACATCTCTTCAACCTCCGACGCCTTTGGCCCCGCTATAAATTCGATTTGAGAAACGGCCCTTGGCAGATCTGGAAAGTGCAGGAATTTCCAAGAATTCAAAATGCGGGAGGCTATAAGCGTGTTCCTTCTGCTTCTTCCCGAATCGAACGGAGAAGCAGCGAAGAGAAATGGAGCGCCACGGCGCAGCGCCAAGCGCTTCCTAGAGACAATGCGGGATTTATGCGAGCGAGGAAAGCAACAGTCTTTCGCCGAGGTACGCGCGTTTAACTTGCGGCGCTCCGAAGGCTGGCGAGGAATTCTAATTTTGCTCACCCTTTTCTGTATTCACATCTCATTAGTGGCTTCTTTGCGATGGGCCCAAACTCGCAGAAGTTATGGCGTGCTGCGCATTTCGAATGTAAACATTTGATTTACAAGCCCGCTGTGTACACCGGTGACCTCGTCGCAAGTCCTAACGAGCGTGAGTCGGAGGGAGAGGGTCGCGAGGAGGCGAAGGGGTTGTCTGTGCGGGACGCCACCGAGACACAGACACAGACAGACGCTGCCGACGCCGACAGAAGCTCCCTCGCGACCAACCTTTGCCGCCACCTTTGGACACGGGTGCACCCATTCCGCGTGATTGTTCTGGCGCAATTATCGTTACGAACTTCCAAATATTTCATATTTTGTGCGGCTTTTTTAACTTCAATCCCTGCAAATTTTTCGCTAGTTTAGAATTAGTTGTTCAGTTTTATTTTTGAAGTCGTTATTATGTTCGATTAAAATAATTATAAAAGAAATTTTGATCTAATTGTGATTAAATTTTGCTTGAAATTATGGAATCATAATTGCAAATTTGGTTTTCAATACGTTATCTCTACCTCTTTTCTCCTTTCTCTCTTTTTACTCGCCTTTTCACTCTCTCCTTCTCTCTCTTTCTCTCTCTCTCACTGTTTCTCTCTTTCTCTCTCGCTCTTTCTCTTTTTCTCTCTTCCTTTCCCTCTTCCTTTCTTTCCCTCTTTCTCTGTCTCGCTTTTTCTGGTTCTCTCTCTCCCTCTTTCTCTCTCTTTTCTCCTTCTCGCTCTTGTAATAAAATTGTTATTCTCCCTTCCCATTGTTCCCTGAAGTGAAGATTATTAAAATAGTGGCGTTCTTTGCTGGCGACTGTTAACTGGAGCATTTTGTACGAAGCGAAGTACTGTCACGTATTGTGGTCCTATTGCGAAGCGGTGCAACTGAGCACTGAAACCCGGAGCGTTGCGCGGCGGCGGGCAACATCTGGCTGTCGCGGCAATACATTACCCCCGGCGCGCCGGATGACGCGGTATCCAGCGCCACCCAAAAGGCGCGCGTGTCACGCGCGTCGCTGGCGACGCGCTCTGGCTGCGGCGGAGGCGGCGGCGGGGGCGCGAGCGGGCCGCCAGCACCCTCTCTGCATGCGTGCGCTTCGAGGGACTGCGGAGATGGAGGAGGTGGGGAGGGCGCGAACCCCGTCGCGGGCCGCCCGCAGGTGCGGGCACGCGGCCACCGCCCTCGCAGCATCCTCTTCTCTCCGCCCGCCCCCGCGCCCCGCACTCGCCTCCGCATTGCGATAATAACGGGTCGCGCTCCTCTCCCCCATTGTCCGCTCGGCGACGTCACGGTAAGCACCGCAGTCCGCCCACGCAAACAAAGGGGCGGGCGCCGCCCACCCCTCCCACGCCGCGCGCCGACCCGCGCCCTCCCCTCCCTCACCCGCCGCGCGTCCCCGCGCTCCTAGCCGCTCCGTCGCCGATGAACGGCTTTCAGTCTTGCGCCGTCACAATACCCTCGGCCACGTTGTGCGCGCGTCCCGCGACGTGCGGCGCCGCCGCCCCCCTCGCTCTTCGCTTGACGTGCGTCTCGCCCCGACTTTCTGGGCTCCCACGCGTTGCATGTTGTTCTTGTCGGTGCAATTCTGAGTATCGGGCGGCGGCCTAGGGCGGACAAGGGCCATTGAGCTGCGGCCAATTTGGGTCAGTGTTTGCGTTGCTCTCGGGCGCGGGTGGGCATTGCCGCGCCGATGCCTCGGCGCATCCGCCGCTGGAGAGGAGGATTGAAGCGGGACTGGGCGGCCCGCCCCGCGATGCTCTCTGACACGAGGCTCTGCCCCGACTCTGCCCTTGCCTTCTGCAACTGCCGCCGTGCTTTGTGCTGCAAGCAACTGCAACTGCCTTACGCTCCCCATCTTTGGAACACCGGAATCAAGGATTTCCTTCTGTTTTCCCAACTTTCCGTGTGGTTAATCAGACGCAGTTTCAAGTGCCTTCTGTAGTTATCCATCTATCTCATATATACGCAGAGAGTAGTATTTACGCGCATACCGGTCAACAACGTCAGCATCATTTGCAGGGAGGCCAACGTTGCTTTTATTGGCAGAGGCAGTTTAATAACAGCGTCTGGAGCGCCGAAATCACTTGTCGTGCCGGCTGCAGCACATGGAAACTTTACATCTGACTTCCTGGGACACAGGGGACGGTGCGCACTGCTGGGATATCTATGAGGCCGCGTTGAGGAAGTGCAAGCGTTTTAGGCGCAACCTAATTGCTCACCTGGACGGGGTGTATCGGGGGTGACCGCGTCGTGACTTCGTGGCAAAAACATTCGGGAGGGGTGAGGAAGCTTTACGTCACCAAAAAAAGGTTGTGATGTTATATCTTGGGGTTTGTTGTCTCACTGCCTTTCTGACTTTTGTCTCGCAACCCGTCTCCTTCCTGCCTCGCGGTTCGGGCTTATCAACATTATTATCGACTGCCGCTGATCTCCGATTAAATCGTCGTCATGAGAAAAGACAATAGTTTCGCTCTCCCTTGTTGCAAAACCAATTATGATTGTCGCTTCCCATGCGCAAACGTTTTGAATATGCGTACATTGTGGTTGTTAGTGAACTTTCGTTTTGTTCGCGTAGTATGTTTTTTGTTTTTTTATTTCATGAATACTATGTGATCAAGGGCAGTATAATCACATGGATATGCGTTGCCTTTCAGTAATGTGTTTTTACATATGTGACTGATTCTGTAGGAACATTCTAATTTTGAAGGAACTAAGCAAAGCAACTATGTAAAGAATTCTATATTGTGCTTGATTGAGTGTCAATTATCCTATTTGCAGCTATATAGTGTATAGATATATATTGCGTATAGAGAGAGTAGCTGTATACTACTTAGATCATTCATTCAGAGACATTATGGAAGCTGAAATTTCAGAGATAAGTAATAATAAGTATAAAAATAATACGTTGAAGGTATAAAGCATCTGTTACCTGGACACGCGAAGTCTATAGCTTGGAATCATGCTTTCAAAATACAGAAATATTTTGAATTTCCTTTTAATTTTCATTTGAGACTAAAACGTTCAAATAACAATGAAGGAGCTTATCTAATTAATTACAAACGCTAGGAAATAGAATACTTTAATCCAATAATCGTAGCCTCAAATTATTCCTGTTCCCAACAAATGTGCCAAGCATTGATCTGCCTCTGTTTGTTGTGATACTAAAAGTTCTTATAAGTAGCTAATTTTCCTAGTAATTTTTTTCCTTTGGTTAAAATGCTTTAGAAGAATTTTTAAAATTTCTCTCATTGGTTGAGCTGCTTTTGCTGCCAAAGCGAGTATGTTTGCTGGATTTTGTGGGAAATGAATTCATCCAAACAGTAAAATTTTTTCAATCTTAGATGGCCAGACCCTTTAATTCCATAGGTCAGGCTTTCCAAACCTCAATGTGTTTCCACAGTTATTTAATTAATACAATCTGATTATTTTTTACCGTAATGAAGGTCATTTACTAGACAAATTATATTGATCTGTACTATATAAAATATGAGTTTAATTACTGTCACTATGAAATATGATATACATCAATGTATCATTGTCAATTAATGTGTTATATTGTTATATTTTCTATCCACTAATTTTGCTATGTTAATGACTATTTGTAGTTAGTAAAATTAATAATTATTTTGAAAAATTAATTTTGGTGATGTTTTATAACATAATTAATATTGTGTATAAATAGGAAATTTGAAAAGCAGTATTTTACAACATGATTTATCTGTTTCAGTGTACTTGTCGCCCACGGAATTTTACCTTTTACAAATATTGTGCTTGGTTGAACTGCTTTTGATATCTCTGTAATTAATGAAATACTCTGAGTGGCAATACTTCCACCAGAGCTACACAGTTGTTTACTGAACAAAAACAAAAAGTATCGATTAAAGAAGCGCTTAAAACTAAAGTACAAAATATATTACTTATTAACAGTGCAAATATCTAAAGGATAACCGAATCAGAAGATTTTTAACACATTATTATTTCTAATGCCCTGTAATTTTAAATTAAATTTTATTTCTGAGGTAGGCTACAATGCGTCAATCATAAGTCAAAGATCATTTTGGATCTCAGAATCAAATATCTGCTTCTAGGAGCTGTGTTGATAAGTTTCAGCTGTTTCATGTTCAGAACATTCATCATATTTCCCATCGTGTGTATACCTTCGTTCTACTTGTTCATTCCTAAGAAAAAGCTACTGAAGGAACGAACCCGGGAAGCAAAACTCAGCCAATAAAACGCCGAACATCAACACCGGGAGCGCTCGAATGATTGGAATGCTTCGTCGAATTCCACACTCGCCCTCCAACTTGCAGTATTGTTTCTCCGAAGCCCCCGGAGCGCTCGCCGCGATCACATCCCCGGTTCCATTTTATCAGCGCGATTTCTTCCGCCCCGGAGGGCGGCCGCCCGCTCGTCAGGTGCGAACGCGCGTGGAGCGGAGCGGAGCGGCGGCGGGGCGGGGCGGAAGCGGAGGGACGCGGGGCGAGACCGGCGGGGGCAGCCGTTTCATTAAATTAAAGGCACGGAAGCGGATGCGGGGGCGGGGCGGAGGCGCGGGCGCGGAGGCGGAGGCGGGCGCGGGACCGCGTGCGCGGCCACCTCGCTACAAGGCAGGTCGGTTCCTTGAGCGCTTTGTATGCTAATTCGCACCCGCGCCAGCCGCCTCCGCACGCCTAATGGAATCTCATCGGGAGCCTGTTGCTAAGGCGCCGACGCGAGCGCGGCCGGCGCGGCGCGGCGCCTCCCGTTGCCCGCCAGACGGGTATTTTTGCAGGGAACTAATCAGGTAGAGATTTACTGCGATCCCGGCCCCGCCCTCCCGTCCGCCTCCGCCTCCGCCGCCGGCCGACGTTCGCCGCTCGCCCACGAAGGCGGACTCCAGATTGGTTGATTTCATCCGGGCTGCGCCGATCCGGGCCGGAGAGGGAGCCGGCCTCGTGACCGGTGCGGTGCGGCGAGGCGGTGAGGCGGCGGGCGGCGGCGGGGCGACAGCGGGGCGGCAGCGGCAGGGCGGCGGCGGCGGGACGGCGGCGGCGGGGGGGCGGCAGCTGGGTGGCGAGGGCGGCGGGGATTCGGGGGGGGCGAGGGTTGGCGGAGCGCGAGTGAAGAGGCTGGAGAAACAGAGAGGGAACAGATTGGGAAACGGAGGGAAATGGAGGGAGATACTTGACAGCGGAAGGGGGTCCGGGGTGGAAGGCCGTGTGAGGCGGGGGTGGGTGTGGAGCGTGGTTGCAGTATACTGCCGTGCCCATTCACTTACAGAGAAGACGAATAAGTAAAACATTGGATGTGTGAAGGATTGTTAGTTTATCGTTAGTCTGAGCCCCTATGAAGGGCGAAGGTCATAGAGCACAGTAAGAGGTATGAATAGATGTGGACTACTAAGTAAAATGTCGGATGTGGCAGCATGCATATATGTGAATAAATAATGCTGTGGAGCGTGGCATACGTTGAAGTTGCGACAACGCGAGAATCGGTAAACAACAAAAGAGCAATAGTCTGTAAAGCATTCCTTACCTAGAAGCAATGAACAAAATATTTTAAAGGAATATGTGCACCTGTCTGAGCTGAAAAAAATGCATTTTTCAAAAACCAAATGTAAAAATGTGTACATTCGCTCAAAATTGTCAAAACTGAACTTTTGACCAATTTTCATACCATATGTTTCGTTTCCATATTATTCATTAGTGCTTTATTCTCTGATTTCAATATTACCTGTATCCTTACACGTATAATAAAAAATATAAACCTGCAAAATAAAATTATCTAGCACTTTTGCAATTAAGTCAAGTAAAATGAAATTCTAATTAATGAAAAAGACACTGAGAAGAACATATTCTACATTTGGCCGCAAGATATATATATATATATATATATATATATATATATATATATATATATATATATATATATAGTCTTTTTAAGATTGATAGGTGTAATTTGTATTATTATGAAATAAAGTTTATAATATTAAGAAAATTTATCTCAATTCTTTAGAATTTGAGAGAATTTCAGCAGATAGAATTTTTGTCACTATTTTATGGAAAGTTCCGATTCGCAGAGCACAGCTACCGTTTGATGTCACGTTGCAGCGTAACGTAACATGTCGATTATCGATATCAGTAAGTTTTGATATTTTTCAACCAACAAGTCGAGTATTCCGATGCGTGTTTCAAAATATCGAGTTGACGCTACGCCATGGTGTGGGCGAGGCATCGCTCCTCTTCCTCGCAGTGGAGCGAGCGGGCGCTCCCCCCGAGCGTGGGCCGGTGGCGGGGGCGGAGCAGGAGCAGGAGCAGGCGCTCAGGTCATGGATTAGGAATTGGGCCGGAGCGCACAACTCGTGCCGCGCATTCGCGAGCTGTCGCCCGGGATCGAAACTTTTTGTTAATTTGGGAGGGCGGCTTTGCGTGGCGCGGGCCCCGGCGCGGCACTGCGCTGACTTGGAGCCTCTCGCGCTTCGCCGCGTGCCGTCCACGCGACCAGGGTGCCGTGCTCCCCGCGCCTATTCGGTCAGGTCAACCGGCGCGGTAGCTCCGTTTGCAGTACCAACAGTCGCAATAGCAGATGACTTAATACTAGGCTTTAGAGCGACTGTACTTGAAGGGATCGCGGAAGTTCTGTTTGTATCACTAACGAACGCAATTGCAGGTGACTCCATGATAGGCTTTAGAGCGTCTACACTTGAAGGGATCACGGAAGCGCTATATGCATCACTAACGATCGTAATTGCAGGTGACTTAATACTAGGCTTTAGAGCGTCTATACTTTTCGGGATCGGGGAAGCGCTGTTTCAATCACTAACGGACCCAATTGCAGGTGACTTCAGACTAGGTTTCAGAGCGCCTATCTTGAAGGGATTGCGTAAGTACTGTTTGCATCACTAAGTGACGAAATCTCAGGTGACTCTGTACTAATCATTAGAACGTCTGTACTTGAAGGGATATCGGAAGCGTTGTTTGCATCACTAACGGACTCAATTGCGGGTGACTCCGTACTAGTCTTTAGAGCGTATATACTAATCTTCCTAAACTCTTTTAAAGTATATCTTACATATCTTCCTCTCCTCTTTTAAAGTATTTTTATTGTCCGGTATATAATTTATTGCACAAAATAGACCAGGATAATAAATAATATGTCAGTATTTACAATTGAGGCGTTTGAGTATAAATAATAGAATTGACATTTCATGTTTCGTAGGATAGTGTTATGTGATACCACAGAACGAGGTGCGCATGTCATGTTGTACGAATTATTTATCGTTGCAATATATTCTCTGTTCTATATTTACTTAGAATACAGATAGAGCTACTCCTTCTTCTTCATAAAAGCCAATAATCTCGATTTCTCCCAAAATTCCAGATACCAGTTTTACACTAGAACGTCTCAATAATTAATATTTCTGATTTTCTCCTCTGTCTTCTCCAAAATGTTTTATGAGTTTACGTGGTTATTATAATTTCATGCAATTAGAACGATTTTAAAAAATCTTTCTTGCAATTAGTATGATTTAATATTTATCAAAAAGTTTTCTTGTTTTTAGTGTGTTGATTTTGAAGCATTTAAGTGTGTCCCTTCATTTTTAGTTTTTTTTGTGGTGCTTCTGCAACGTCTTACAAACATATTATTAATGAAATCAGCTGGTTGTCAACACCAGTGATACGTATTTTCCTTGTATTAAGAGCAGGAGACATGCGGCTTTATTTTTTTTTTTCTTTTCTTCAAATTTAATGCGTTCTCCTATTCTCAGTTGACCTTCTTACACACACTTCCTTTCCCTTTGGCGAAATTCTCTTGAACAATCCTTGATCCCTGCTCCCTAATTCCCGTTTTCATCGCACGTACAGTATATGACTAATAAAGTTGCAAATGTAAATGAACGCGTTATTGTGACACCTGTGCTTCTATGATGAAGATGATATTAATAACGATTATTAAAATCACAACATTAAAATTTAAGTTAGTGAGTTTTGCAGATGTGATGCTGCTTTTTGTTTTCACTGAAATACAATTGAAGCTCAAGGTGTATTTCTGTTTAACGTAAATAACTTATTTCAAAGTGCGTTTGTGTAAACCTTAAATGATATTTTATTATGATGTTTTAAGTTCACAGGTGTTTAAAGTTGTTAAATCCCACTAAATCCTTTAAACAACATTGAAACACTCAAAATATATACTTGTCTTAAAGAACTAAAATATACAATACATGACTGGTAGCAACTATATTTGAAAAAGACGTGGAACATCTCGTTCTTAAAAAAACATTTAAATGTAATGTGGCTATTTGATATGTGCTACCCAACGACATACATGTAATAAGGATATTTGACGTAATTAAATCTTATCTCAAGATATTGTAAACACGCATTTTCTTTCAAAAAGAAAAAAATTGTGATGTATACATAACATTGGATCAACCGCGGATAGCGGTGATATGCAACAGAGGCAGTACCATCCTCTAACAAAAATATTTACTCATTTACACACAAACAGGCCATTGCGTATACCGCCATCGATCTATTAGAAACTTGATTTGTTTTCAACAAATTGTCAAAGAGACCTCGAATAAAACAATTATGCAATTTTATCTCACGTTCTCAAATGTTTGCCAGGATAATCAAAATATCTTTGGACTATAATTTCTGGAAAAAAGTGAAAACCTCAGTGACGATGGGGAATGAAAGCGTGGTGTGTCTATTTATTTGTCAAAACATGTGTACAACACCTCGTTAATGAAAACGTGTCTACAATGTAAATTAGCTCTGGTTAACACGTGCAAACGGCTGACCACGTACACACTGAAGTGATCCTTTCTGGATGCCGGAACCGTATGATTAGCAATAAAAATCAAAAATAAAATACATTTCAAACGATGTACTCCCATTACTAGGTGTGTTTTAGATCATGATCTCGTTTGGGAACAAAACTGACCTATCTTTACATTTTGTTTAAAATTGAATGCTTTATTAACATGATAATGCTCATCACTACTCTGTGCATTTACGTTTTAGTGTGAATTTTCTTTCCGGCTAGAATATCATGCAACATCAATTAAAGTTAAATAATAATTCCTTAATATTCCGTAGATTTCTTAATCATTAACTTCAGCCATAATTGACTACGATATCATTATATTTTATTGATATTTTCAGAGGTTATAAATCAATTTCGATGAAAGCTATAGTTAATTTGTTACAACCAATGCTTTCATTGATAATCCAAACATTTACTTTTAAACATTTTTTTCGTATGCAGTGACATTTTGAAAAGCAATTTACTCTAGAACCATATTCATGGATCGATGTTCCCTGACAAGATGTTTAATTAAGATATCATCGCTGTTAAAGGGAGTTGTGAGTTACTTGTAAAACTAATTTTCCTCGGTTATTTTGGAATATACATTTCTTTTAAAATATTGTTTATTTTGTTTCAGAGGCCAACATTGCTTTTTGATTTGTTATCCAATAACGTGTATTTTATACAGGAAAACAATCTCTCGAAATAAGTGGTGTAGTTTATATTTACACAATATGAATGCAGCAAGGAAACCCTAACGTAATAAAATACATTGGTTTCCTATTCTTTTTTGCCTGATCTTCCAATACTGTTACCACGAGGGAGTGCACGCAAGGTAAAATATTGAAAATGTGGTGTGGGTAGAGTATATAAACTCTGAACAGAATCAGGGCTGCTGAGGTTGCGTACATCCACTCTTCTAAAATAATACACCCTTCTGCTCATTTCATTGATTGAAATTGCATTTACGGTGAAATCTTTGCGTTTTTCCTCGCTACAAGTATCGTTCGTTCAGCCGTATTTTCCCCTTTCTAAGGTAACATATTACGAAAATTGCAGCATTTTGCTGGTACACCGTACTATAAGAGAATTAGCACGTATTTTGTTTCGAAGAATTGGCGTCAGGTTTTCAGTAATATTTTTGTTTTCCCAATCTACGATGATTCATTTCGTCGTCTGTGCAGTGTGTTGTTCTTTCCTACTGTCCGTCATAAAAGTTGCAAGTAGTTCATTCATATACTTGAGAACTAAGAGTTCAAAGAAGCACAAAGCCAGAGGCGATCGTATAACACTGTTGTTGACTAGCAAATTATACCTAAATATTAATTTGACGTATAATTAATTGAATAGATGTTAATGTCTGGCACATATTCGCATATTTATTTGATCATTTTCGATTAGCGGTTTCAGACACCCTAATTTTCTTTGATTATACGTGGAGACTTTCGAAATATTAGATTTGTTTTTTCCTATTTTAAGTGAAGATCTGATCACAAAACCATTCACGACTCTCTTTAAAAAGTGTATCAGCAGCAAATATTCAAAGAAATAGTAAACGATAAATGTTTCTGACATGGCTATTGCAAGTACAGTTTCATTAACGCAATAATCTCCGCTTCCTCGCTAAAGCTGTTTTGCCTTCATCGTCAGCACAATCACGTTCCATGTTCTTCAAACCTTCCATCTCCACTTTCCACTTGACCATCATTCACATCGCTCTTTGTTGTCGCAACTGTATTGAACACCATCGGCGACAGTAACCCCACCTCCATCTTCAGCTGTCGGCCCAGCTGGCACGGCGTGGGCCTCAAACCGCCTGCAAAAAGGTGTAAAGCAAGCCTTCCTATCGATCCCGCCCGGGCTGTTTTTTTAGTGGCGCTCGCGTTGAGTAAGTAAGTCGAAAGGGGCGATCGCGGGGAGGGTGCGGGCATTCTACGGGGCAGTGAGCGCCGCCTACGCCGCCGCCGCCGCCGCCGCCGTTCCTCAGCACCCGGCGCATTGCCTCGCAACCACCCACAATTTACGGCAATCGCTTCCTCCTCCGCGCAACCCGCTCGGTGGCGTCTCTTTCCTCTCAAGTTCCCATCGCTCGCTCGCTCGCCCGCTCGCCCGCGCGCCGTCCCAGCTGTCCCCGGGCGGCGCTGCGCCCGCGCCGCGCTACCTCGATACATCGTCCCTGCACTGGCCGCGTTCCATAAGATACCTGCGCTGCCGCATTTCGTTAAGATAAATGCCGGCTCTTTAATTTGTCAGGTCATAGCATAAAATAAAACCGAACCGTTGTTCGGCCTCCCCCGAACGGAGCGCGACGGCGGCGGGCACATGGCGAAAGCGGCTCGGGAAGGGCCGAGGGGTGGAGACGGAGGCAGCCCTGGGGTTGAAGGTGAACGCCGTCCAGAGATGAAGAGGACGGTTCCTCCGAAGACACGGGCGACAAAGATGAGAGCGGTGCCAATGGGGGCGGCGGGGGATTCAAACCGGTGGATGGAGTATGAAAGACGGGGACGGCGGAGGTATGCTGGGCAGTTGTGGTGTGTTTTTTTGTTTTTTAGCCCTGCGATCTAGCGGTGGCCGCGCGAACCACCTCGATCATCGCCATATGTAGCTGTGATGTCAGTTAAATGTGACGTCACAGACGCCCATGGCACCCAGGGTATGAATGGCACAGGTCGCTAGAGATTAGTGCTAATATGATTATCCCCATTTGTATGATAATTTCAATTACAAAATTTATTATAATATATAATCTAATATTCTATATATTCTATAAGAATGGCACGGTATGTTCTCGAATAGAAGCTTTCAAATGTATAACTTGTCTTTAATAAGCCGCCTGATAAAACACTGGAAGAATGCGCTCTTCTAAAACAATTATTCGTTCGAGGTCGTTCGGATTAGGTTCTCAAACACCGTATTCTGCAGTAGCGTATACTGTGAGCTACCGAGGTTACCGGCGGTAGGTTTATTACGAAAACAAATATCTGATAAAATATATTATATTAAAACTAATTATAGGTCACATTCTTTTTCAGTGGCATACATTTTTCAAAATTCTATGAAATCTGTTCTGTTGAGGTGTGTATTAAATCGCTCGCTAGTCGGCGCATCAGTCCTTCGAAGAGGCGGCAACGCCGAAGAAACCGCTGGCACTCAGCGGCATCCACGCAGCGTGCGTTCGTTGCATGACTCATTCCCCCCCACCTACTGGTAAGAAAGGGCCAGCTAAGTGTTCGGGTTGCCGATTTCCCGAGCGGTTTCTTCACACGCTCGGAGCAGTTCGGGGATTCGGTGGCAGTGGGCAGTAAACGGACAGAGTAAATTAGATGTGCGCTCTTGTGCACGACACACACGATTGGCGGTGAGCGTTCAAATACATAATGGAATTTATTAAGCGTGTTTTAAGTGTTATAATTGCAACATATTAAGAATACGATAGTGTCAAAGTTAACTATTGTCAGATATTCGGTAAGATATTTTGAAAAAATGCCACAGCAAACTTCCGGAAATTTGTTGACAATGATTTATTGAACGGGGTTTATTAGAGATGTCGTTTAATCGTCGTTCATATAACGATAAATTGTAAAAATGAATTATATATGTATGTAGATATGTCAGCGGTAGCCCAGGGCATGGAAGCAATATACGCCACTGGTATTCTGGGGTGAGTAGTGGCCGTAGCCTGAAAGAACATCTGACAAGAAGAGTTGCGACCATACATTTTTGTATTTTTTAAATTATTTAATTTTAATTCAACTATGTTTCAACTTTCCTTACATTTAGAACTTGTGTGGAAGATTTTTTTACCCTTGTACTAGGAATACTGCAGGTTTAATCTGCTTATGGTTTAGAGGATGTTATGAATCTTTTTCATTTATCCTTCTCCGGTTTCTACCCACTTTCATGGTCTTATTATTAATTGGGTTGGAGAAATTTTTAACATGTGAAAATAGTTTTAAAATGGTGAAAAGTGTCGACGGCGCCGCATTCAGCTAGTTTAAAACTAGTTAACTAGAAAAACGTTCTTATTCCTTAAAAATGTAATGTGTAGGATGAAGTCGTTTCTGTCGAGAATGCGCGTTATAATAAAGGAATTTAAAACGAAACACTCTTGGTCTCAACTAAAACGTTAGTTTGTTATTGATAAATGTCGGAACCATGCTGAAGAGATCTGAAGAAAATACGTAAATAGACATTAAGTCTATCACATTAAATTCATTATTCAATTGCCCTGTCTTGAATGTTAAAATGTTACCTTTTGTAAATTGAAGAGAAACTTTTATTTATTTATTTGTTTATTTATTTATTTATTTTACGTCAAAAAACAGTTGAAACTGCGTATGACGTGCTATGGGGAGAAGTGAATTCTGTGCACATTGATTCCGCTCAATTCTGTGCAACTTGATTCCGCTCCTGCTCATTCAAAGTTCTCTTTTGCCTAAATTGATATCTAATTCTTGATTTTAGATTTATGTATTTGTCAAGAAAGAGCTTGGCCAGCAAACCTTTTCTTGTCTCATTTTGTATGGGAAGGAATACTTTGAGATATACTAATGTGTACAACTCTGACATGCGCATTTTCGAGCATTTCACTACCATCACTTGCGAAGAAGGGCCCACGTGTTTTCTCGCACTAATTTTGTCACACGCCTCCGCGCTCGCCTTAGTTACCTGCTACTAGAAGACTCGCCCCATGCACTTCCGTGGTTGCATTTCGCCCCAACTAAACTATGAAATCTCCCTCAACGATTATACCAACAAAGTTCCGAACGCTGATAACATTTATAGCCCGGCCTAGCGCGCGAGCACTCGCTTCGATGAATAAATCATGGGTCACCGTGTGATCACCTTTGGCCGGGTTGGGCCGCGCGCGCGGTTGACCTCGTTGCCCTCCGCCCTCGTTTCCTCGCGTCTGCCAGCCGCCGTATTTTACGGTCCGGAGATCGTTTTGGCAGAGCTGACAGCGTCGAAAGTGCGCCCAGATCGGCGGCGTGGCCCGCGCGGCGAAGGGGGCGGGGCCCCGCGATGCGCTCTCTCCATTCGAGAGTAATTTCAGCAGGTGCCGAGGAAAGTGCGCGTTTAGCGCGTGTCACGCCCTACCCCCTCTTCCGAGAGTCGGCCGTGTCGCTGTCAGGCCCTCGCAACGGCACTCCACGCCTCGTGCCTACTAATCTCGGGTCCTCTTCGCTTTGTGGCGCGCGTAAACAGATGCACGCGCTGAGGCGCTCTAATAGGCTGCTGCGGAGCTATGGGATTCAGGTGACGCGTTTCGTGGGGAATGCAACATCTGTTGAAGTGGAACCGCATAAATCAGAAATGAAGAAAGATAAAAAAGGATTGTGGTGGTGCAGAAAGAAAA